>JAOBRC011024224.1:0-16242 GCA_027575255.1 Scolionema suvaense | reverse complement strand
TATGCAACTTCTTTTTTACAAACCTTACCATGTTCTAGCAGCCGAAAGAACATAAGATAGAAACATGGAAGTTAAAAATAACAAATAATAAAGAGATAGAAGCAATCACAAAGTTTCACAACGAAAAGTCTCAGTGTGACTTTGGCTATTTAGCTTTGTTAGAAAACTAATGGCTTGCTGAAGTGATTAGTTCTTCCTATAAGTGCATGATTTCTGAAGCCAGCATTAGCAGCAGTAAATATTAGTGTGTCAATTTGCCTTCGCCGAACCACCTTTGAAGCAAGGTCACCTTTTCGAAATTCTATCAGAATTACAGAAAGATTTTTGACAGTACCGACAAAACAGACAAAAGGAAAATTCCGCATTTCTCAGGTTTTGGAAAATTCCACATTTCTCAGGTTTGCAGGCAAATTTTGAACTTTTTTTACGGTTGTATCAAAACGAACAAATCCCGGTTGTAACATAACGAACAAATCCTAATTGTGAAGTGAAAAAATGATGCAATGGTGCTTTAAAGAGGACGTAAAAAGATCAAATGTACCCACAATCTCGTTATTGGATCTAATGAATGTGAAATTATTATTATTATTTACAGTGAGATTGTAGGAATAAAGGATTCCCTGAATTGACTGATACGTAAGTATCTTCAAAGGATAAATTTTTGCGTGAATTTATTTTTGCGATTCAACTTTTTGGGTGTTTTGCGTGGATTCATTCTTGTTCGTGGAAGTCATTGCCATACTGGCAATTTCAGCTTGCTGCATGCCTTATTATCTATCCTGTACGTAACATATCATTCGTTTTTTGGTATGGGGGAGCTCCAGAAAATGTAGATTTTCTATGAAACCGGCAATGATTGGTGGAATTTAAGTTATCTTACTAGTTGTAGTTGTTGCATTGCTGCGGTGAACATATCTATGTGCTCTAGAGAGCTCTAATGCAAATTCACTGTGGTGCACAGGATATGATCAGTCTTTTTGTCTGAGTTCTTGCAAAAGCCAATATGGTATTTAGCGACAACTATTCCTACCATCACGGTCAAAATATCTTGTTTCGCCATGTTTCGTTCCACGAGTGAACGGCAATAGGTCGACATGTTCCGAGCTGCAAATCAGGCCGGGAAGGTGGGCTATGTTTGATCAAGGAGGTTAAAATTGAAAGACTTACTATTTCCGACTTTTGTGTTTTGGCATTTTTCGAGTATAAGCAGGGTGTGGAAGAACTTTTTTGGGAGAGTTCATGGAATGTATCAATGTTTCAGGTAATTTACAGAACAAAGTACATGGAATTCGATCTACTAGCGTAAACATCTATAAACTGCACTGGGACCGTGGAAAGAAGTTGCTAAACACCTGCAAAAAATTTCTTGAAGAGCTTGCAATTCAAAGCAATTTTACAATGAAAGGTTTTAAAAAAACCTACTTTTATTTTTGGTGAAAAAGCCTTTTTTTCCCAAATATTTATCCAGCATTGTAGTTTAGCAAGTACAAATCAACAAAAGAAAAGGAGGGAGTTATCGACATGCGCATTTAGACAACCAACGAACCTGAGCAACTTGTTATCGATTAACGATCGAAACAATTAATTGTGTTTGATTGTGACCAGGATATGACATTATTGTGATAAATGTTGCGTAGATTTAATTTTGCAAGTTTAGTCAAAATTCGCAAAATTTCCAAACAGTAATCCAAGCAAAAACCACCCTTCAAGAAAACAGTCAACGTACCTAGTCCATCGAAGGGACAAGAGTAGCTGTGATCCAGTACAAAATATATTGGATAAAGGCTATTTATTTTCACTTTTTGCTTACAGAAGCAAATGCTAGTCAAAACTGCTGAATCCATCTATCGTACAAATTAAGCATACATTAAGCAGCGAGGAGATGATATTTTCCTGATCCGGGTTTTGGAAGAACCAGCAGGCCTTCTTTAATCGAACTAACGGCAAAAAAAGATAAGACGCCCATTTTGAGGTCCGAGCAAGCCATGTACAATTGTGCATGCATCCAAAATACTTTTTTCCTAAGTCGATCAGTAAAACTGTCAAATGCAATCCCACCTACCCGCTCTGATTTGCACTGGTCTTGCCCTCGTTCAATAATCCTTTGCTTGTGGGTGGCAATGTGCCATTTTTGACGCAAATTTCAAATACATTTTATCCAGGATTGAAGGATTAATGGCTACTTAATGTAATGCTGCCCTTGAAAAAAAAGACTGTAAAAGGCAATCTGATACGATGAAAAGCTAAGTTCAAAAAAATAATAATGCTCAGCAGCTTCATGCCTTCAGAGACTACGCAACGATTGTGCCAATTTGTTGCCAGGTGGTGTATATTGCGAGTATTTGCAACATCAGCGCAATGACAGATTGGATGAGTCGTTTCCGCATCTAAATGAGTTTTCATAGCCTGTACCACACCAGGCGCACTGAGCTTCGCGTGCTTGCTTGGTTTGTTACCTTTCCCAGTACTTCTGCGTATGGTAATTATGCCATAATGAGCACATTAGCACCACCAGTGACTTCAAGTAATTTATTATGCATGGCTTTACGCACTGATTCGTAGACTAGTTTAGTCGCTTTTCTCTAAAACCCTCAAAAAATATAACATCAGTTTGCATTCTGACTACTGCCAAATTCAAATGAGACTCTTCATAACAGGAGAGGAGGGGGGGGTATTGATTGACTTTCGCATTTTCCGCTTATCACACTCTGGCTCTCGAACATAGATCTGACGAAATGGACTATGCTAGTCTAACTGATTCGATACAAACTGATGTTAATCACGAGGTTGCTGTACGAACACCTGATACAAGCTGCAAAAAATTAGCAAGCTTTATTAATTTGAAAAACGGAGATTCGCGCCAAAGTGAGCAGACTCTGAGAGCACTATATTCGAGCAGAGGCTGTTAGCAGGCTAGAGTTGCCGGGAAAATAGGACTGCAACAAGATACTCTTTGTCCAGGCAAGTCCAGAACTTTTCAGAAGAAAGACTCCGATTGGTGAAGTTTCGTCATAGAACTTTCTCTGGAGCACGGACCGATCTTATTGGCAATTTTTGAAACTGCTGACACGTTTTTTTATTTTCTTTTGTTTTCTCATCTAGCAAGTGGGTGTAAATGATGCAAATGAGGGAAATTGAGATGTAATAATTTTCATGCTGGGTGCATGTGCCCGGCATCCGCTATTGCGCTTCCTCTGCGTGCATGTTTTGAACAAGGAATCCTGTTCGTCTTTCATCATCATTTTTCGCTGATTATCAAGGGTAACAACCACAGAAGGAAGTACACGCTTTTTTTTATAAGCACCAACGCTATAAGCACCACCAGCCTCGATTTCACCTAATATCTAAGCACTGGCTAAGCACCACCCCAGCCTCGCGCTCACTTATTCTCTCAATTAAGATTTTCTTGAAAAACAGTTCTTGATTAGCTCAAAGTACAATTAATTTCACTGCTTCCTGTAAAAACAAGGGTGTGCTCAGCGTGAACGTCTGACAAGTCCACTTGAAGCCATGCCTTAACCAATTTAGATGATTCATAGATGAATTACGTAAGCACCACATAAGCACCAGTTGAGGCTGGAATAGCCAAAAATGTAAGCACCATCGAGGCTCATTTTCGATTTACTGGTGCTTATAAAAAGAAAGCGTGTACGGTAAGACAGTACGATGACCTACTGTCGTGTTTTTGGAAAAAAGTTTGTGATGGATTCGTCGAATTTTCATAGAATGCTAAGGTTTTGCTTGTCAGGAAAGAGACTACTGGTTTGAAACCAACTTTGACAAAAACGCATAGCTTTGTCTTTATTTGTGGAGATCCAGAGAAGCATGGCGAGATACAAACCTGATTTTACAATCTTCTTCCTCTTAGACTATGAAGAATGTTGGTAAGCCTCAAGGAACTTCTTGTGCTACATACGTGTCGTGAAGTAGATTTGTTTGCATCGCATTCTCTTCATCTGAACTATTAATATAGATTTCGCTCTCCAACGCGCTGTAATGCTGCTCTGGCGTAGGAAATCTTTCTACAAAATTCATATTATTATGACATTGGATACTCGCATAACAAGTCTGTCTGGACGCTCCCATGGTCTTTACAGGCAATGCTGGCTCGACCATGCATCATTATTGAATTCGTTCTCAGGCTCTTTGCTTAGCATTTCTGCTATGAAAGCTTCAGCGAACTGTTGTGTTGTTGCCATAGGCATCATTTGCACACGTGGCGACATCAGTGCAAAGTCCACTTAGATTTGATTGGTTGTTGGGAAAATCCCGTTTTATACTGATATGCCATACTGAATTTTATAGGAGGAGGAGAGAGAGACTTATGGTGGAAAATATAGGCGGATTTTAGTACTTCATGTCCGAATTATAAGTGTTGGCTTATGTAGAAGAGTTATACATGGGGTCTAAGTGTTGCCGCATTTTTGTTACTGAAAGACGTTCATATTTACTAAAGAGGACTTTGTCATAGATAGTGCCTATCGTTTCTTTTACATGTTGTAGCAGTATACTGTATTCCCACATGGACGTGTGTAGCGGTTACGAAGCAATGGCATTAACTATAGACAGCCGCACCACCCCACTATAGAACGTTTAGAATTTTATTCCTTTTTTTATTGTAGGCACACACAAGTTTTCTTCGTCCAGCATGTACTTTATCCCCTACTTCCATCTTTTCCTTTCGTATAATCTGATTTTGAAGTGTAATCAAACATGTTCAGCTGTACTTAGAGCGGCCACAGTTCAATCACAAATATTCACTAATTTCATTGGTCATATCCCACGTCATGCATAATTACTGTGCCAAAGAAAGATGGCTGAAACTTTGCAACTTTGAAGGCCTGTATCTCTTGAACGAAAGCAGCTTTTTGCATGAAATAAAGACCAAAGTTCTTGAATTTGAAAGGACTTTCAACCACGTTAATTTCATTTTTGACCGTTGTATTGCTTTAAGTTTCGCTGCTTTTGGGTATTATTGCTGAAAAATGCGAGCTGTATTGAAATGGATTTAAAAAGAAATTGTTAGTAAACTTGGGTTTAAGCGCCACAGGGCTTATGGGCGGAAGCCTTCATGTCTTATTCGTCTGGTCAATCAGCTCAATGTAAATTATGCACTCCAACCTTGTTTTACGATCTTCCCTGTATTATCACTCCTTTCTATAGCAAATCTTAGTGATTTAATAGCTATTTTCATCGCTCAGGCTCAGAGCGCAATTAACTCAGTTCTCGTCATATAGATTAACCACATTTACCTCCAAAGGAGTGGTAATTCAGGGAAGGTCGTAAAACAAAGTTGTAGTGCATGTTTTACATTAGGTTGATCGACCAGACGAATAAGACGTCAAGGCTTCTGCCAATAATAGATCAGGCTGCTAACACACATCGTGCGGTGTGCGGCCTAGTTCCACGTCTCGCACAGATAGTGTCACGCTTGACTGCACAATCTATTGTTCTCTTATCCAAGCAGCTCGATTTTAAACTGTATATGGCAGCATTTCACTCAAGCTATTCTGTTGAATATATGCGAGGCAAGGCCCGCTATAGGAATTTATTGGCAAAGCCTTATGCTTTGTAGCTTCTGCGCATAGCCCGATGGCGTTAAACCCAAGTGAGAACTAACTTCTAAGACCGCTTGAGCTATAAGCTATTATAAAGTATTACTCTTGGTCAAATTTAATGATGTAGTTGTAATTAAGATGCATGCAGACAGCCACTATTATAAATAAATATATAACGAAAAAATTTCAATGCAGTCCCACAGGCAGTCCAACTTAGGCGGATCGTACTATATGATACCATAAATTCATTCTTGACCGGTATATTGCTTTGAACCATCCAGTTTAAATGACCGGCAACCAATCCAATGCTGCAATTTAGCAGCAGCCCTTGGATGGAGAGGCATGAAATCTACCTGTGAAAAGGTGTATCGTCTCAAATTTACTCCATTGGACCGACTGACTGACTCTCAAAAATACCTTTTTCTACAAAGACCGCGATTAGGTGATTCACTTTTAGGCATAAATTTTGGCGAAGGGAAAGAAAATTTAATCTTTGTTCAAAAACAGATGCTCATATCAAACTAAATCTGCCATTGTGCTTGCTGTCATAGTTTTTCTACAGAAAATTGTAAAATATAGACCCAATTTTGGAGTAAAATCTTTATTGCTAAACGATTTCCCTATTAATGCATCACCAAAAGTTTCCTCAGACTTTGTGTAAGGAACACAAAATGCAGTTTTTTTCTAGTGGTAATGCGATCATACAAAAACCTTGTAGAAAATAGCCAGTTTGGTAGATTGCATTCCTTCCTTGATAAAGACCATGTGACGCACAATTCCGACCAGATATAGAAGCAGTTTTAAAATTTTTGCTGAAGATTAAAAAAGGCTATTTCCAGTATGCTTTCATGCAAACTGCACTGTTCATCTTGATTTGCGAGTCACTGCTTGTCGTAAGGGGTTTTCTGAAGGAACGCAATTTTAGAGGCCTCGGTTAGTTCAGTGTAGTCAAGGAACTTCTTTCCTTGGTGTAGTGTAAGGAGTAGAAGTAGTAAAGAAATGAATTATTTTTCAGGATAAGTGTAAGTGTTTGCTGTAAATTTTAAACAAAATTAGAAAAATAATTCCCATTCCAATCTGAAGCTAGAATATGATTTGATTCATTACATGCCAAAGAAACGCTTCATTATAGGTCATAATTTCAATTTCATGTATTGGATGAATCCAAATAGATGATGCTATTCCAGCAGAATTGTGAGTCGTTCTCTTTCAACAATCGTTTCTCTACTAGATAATTCTAGTCGATATCATACACTATGCTTGCTGATACACCTTTTTGATACTTTAAACGGAACTACGTGACGTGGCCAAGTAAAGATGTTAGTTTCTTCAAATGGTCACCATACAAAATCTATCCTTTATCAAGATATCTAAACGAGATGGTAGAAAAAACAGAACAACTAAAACATCAAGAATGAATAGAACAGTATTTCAAGTTAAGACAGTCACATTTTATTGATACCTTTTGATGATTTAATCTCGATGCCATGCTGGTTGCTTGCGTTCCCGGGTAGGTCGCTGCATTGATGCTTTTTGCTGGTTTGAGTTATCTCGACTGGTTCCGTTCTGATGCGAGGCTTCCGCATAGAAGAGGTGGATCAGACTGCGACACCAGTGCAGCTAAAGAAGGGTACCATACTGTTTTGCAACGACTACTCCCTTGAATTTATGATGGGGTGATCCGCTCAGAGAGAAGAAGGCGAGTGACCTCTGCTTCATCTGTTGAACGACTTAAACGAATAGCTCGTTTTTGAACATCGGCAACGGTGACTCGAGTTGACAAAATGTTGTGGTCAAACCAAGGACCGTCTATGCAGCAGGTTTTGGTAGAACTTTCTTTGACGTAGTAGGTCTTTCCAATAGCACTTTATCTTCCGATAGCATCCTACAGTGGTATGGTTCACGCTCGGGTGTGCATTGTGTTCGTTGCTTGAAATAACTCAGTCGTGGACGAATGCGTGCCATCCATCGCACATATGGATACACCAGATGTTGTGTGCTATTGGACATAATATGCTCTTGGTCTTTCAGAAGTGCAATTTTACCAGTGTGAAGAGCATGAGCTCTACATTTTCAGGAAAAGTTGTTTGTTTTTGTTTTTTTTTTGGGGGGGGGATTTCTTCCAATGATGTATGTGTTTACATGACTGATCGTAGTAAATTTGTTAATGGGTATGCACTTGTGAGTCGGGTATACTCATTGTTTCTGCTTTTGTAAGTTTTTTGTTCCTGAAGATGCTGCGCTGATACGGTGAAACTAATCAAAAAAAATTTTTGTTCAATTTGTTTGCATAGCATTCCTACATTTTGTTCCCCAACTAAGTACTGGCAAAATCGTCGCAATCGGAAACTAATTTCCATATCTTTATGGTCTAACTTGCGGATCCTTTTCTTAATCTTACTCGAGCAGTAATTCGTGATAGCGGCAGGAAAACGTATTTTTGTACTGGGAACATGGGCGAGGATGGCTTGAGGCCCTGAGTGTTGCCCATCTACAATGACAAGGGTGGGATTTGCTGGATCAAAGAGCCAATCAGAGGTATTCCTATGAAACAAAATCTTATGTCTGGACACGTAGGACTCCAACAGAAGTAAGAATGCTTCTCAGTTAGTTGGAGGAGAAAAGATGACACCTTATTTGCGATCGGAAGAAACAGCGTTAAGGATTGAAACAGAGTGAAAAAGGATACCGCTTCTTCTATAGTGCTTGGCGGTGGAACTCGGAGTAGTGAGTCACCTTTGGTGGATGTGGTTTGATGTCCTAGGCTTGTGTACTGATCATCATACTGCAGAACAGTACTAGGCTTGGGTACTGATCATCATACTGCAGAACAGTACTAGGCTTGTGTACTGATCATCATACTGCAGAACAGTACTAGGCTTGTGTACTGATCATCATACTGCAGAACAGTACTAGGCTTGTGTACTGATCATCATACTGCAGAACAGTACTAGGCTTGTGTACTGATCATCATACTGCAGAACAGTACTAGGCTTGTGTACTGATCATCATACTGCAGAACAGTACTAGGCTTGTGTACTGATCATCATACTGCAGGACAGTACTTTAGCAGCACCAAAGATGCATTTGCCAACGTTAAGTCTTAGACAAGCGCATGTGATGATTTCAAGCATCTCTACCACTGCTTGATAAAGTTCTTCTTTTGAAGGTTCTGCTGCAAACCTTCATCATCGTGTATGTCACATGTTGTGTTTAGTGGCACTAAAATGGGGTCTTGTTCCCCAAAGTACGTTTCTTGCAGTGCAAAATCGCGCCATTTAAAGGAAGGGTAACGTCAAAAATGAAATTTGGGTAGTTGACAGAGCACATCAAAACATAAAACTTGGCGTTTATTTCAGGGCCTAAGCTTGAGTCGTTTTGGAGATATCGAGCCTCAAAGCTTAGTAGCTACCATTTTAATTTTGATGATGTCATCGATGTACCGTTGCTAAGCATTACCATCTCCTAAGTAACGTATTACCTATATCTAAATTGTATATTTTCTCAAACAGATCTTTGAAATATTATCCGGCTTTATGATAAAATGAAAGAAAAAATACTCTAAAGCAACTCAACTTCGAGCATTTTGGGTACAAAGTCAGAGTAATTTGATTGGTACACAAGTGACATCATGCGTAACTAAAGACAAGATGGTAGCTACTGAACTTTGAGGCTCGACATCTCCAAAACTACGCAAGCTTTTGCAATGAAATAAAAACTAAATGTCATGCTTTGATGTGCTCTATCCACTGATTAAGTTTCATTTTTGACGTTACCCTTCCTTTAAGTGTAAGACAGTGTACAATGGACTTCCTTCCTATAACCTGGCAGAATACTGACTAAAAGTGGAGTATTGGTTTTGGAGTTTTTGGAACCAGTGTTGGGCTTTCCTTGGCAAAGGACTGGTTCTTCCCGGTATCCAATTTGTTTGGAGACGTAATATTTCCAGTTTACAGTCAGACAATTTTCGATGTTGCATCATTTACGCAGTCAAGCCCAATCTCGGTAATGTTTTCTTTCTTCTTTGATCACTGCGAGTATTTCCCACCAGGCATATGATCTGTGTGTTGAATGATCTTTGTGTACAATCCTGGTCAAAACATATTGGCACGCACGCTCGTTTTTGCCATGTGCCATACCACGAGTAAATGAAAATAGGTCGACAACTACGGAGGCGCAAATCAGGGAGGGTGGTCGGGTTTTGTTTGAGAAACTTACTATTTCTGACATTTGAAATATCATGCTTTGGCATTTCTGGGTAAGTTCAGGGGGTGGTAGGGATTGTTTTAGGGCGTGGCTTGGGTTTTTTAATTTTTTCTGGTAATTTAGAAAACAAAGGGCGTGGAATTCGATCTACTAGGGTTTAGTTGCTCGAAACTGCGCTGCGTAGACAAAGTGCTTTTACAAGCAAAAGTGCTAAAAAGGTGTCTTTTTGATTTTGGCTGAAAAAGGCTTTTTGCGCCAAATATTTTGTCCGAGATTGCAGCTTTGCCGCACCATGGAGGCTTCTTCACGTCAGCCTTGCTCTTTTAATGCTCTAAGTTTCATTGCTTCTTTAGAGCCTTTCTACGAAATGTGGGGAAAGTTCTTATCCTAAAAACTAATTACTAGGTATAGCTAACACTATCTGCCTCACCTTTCGCATGAATTATAGTTCTCACATCTATGACTGTATACTTGATCATTCTTTGGAACAAAAACTTCTGCTCTGGCTCCCGCTTTTGGGCGGGATGTTACTTTCTTCAATTGCACTAGAGTCTGAAATTATTTGTTGTTGTTAGTCTTCTGGACATATCGAATTAAAAAATGTGTAGACAAGAAATATAAATATGTTGAAGACAATGTCAGCTCATGCACTTCATTAAGTGCGTTTCCTTACATCATCCCCTAAAGCAAGGTCAGCTTTCAGCATAAAAAACGTTTAATCTAGTGTATGGCTACAATCACGCATGCGAAGCAAAGACTTTCTCTTATTTGATTGTCTAATAATACTTGAATTCCAATAACGAATACCTATACAGTCGACATCAAATCTGACATTTAAATCAAGTGTTTCCCTTTGACATGGTTGCCCCTAAATTCATACTTATTGGCCAGTAGATCGGTCAACTGAAAGCCTCTGAACACGTTCGATAGACAAAGCCTCCAACTTCCTTGGTGGCACGTGCTCTCTTGACGTGCTTCCTGAATCATAAAGGATTTCACTTGCTTTGTCCAGGGGAGTCTTGCAAATGATACGCGTAGTTCTCTGGTGCCAAGAAACCCCAAGACATGTGCTCAGCATATTTTAATACAACTTTTAACGGTTAAGATGACATGGGGGAGTGGTTCAACCCCCACTAACTATGTCTAATATTTTTATTGCAAAGAAATGCTGGAGCTGTGGCCGCAAATTTTTGCAATTCTCGACAGAATTTACTCGCACATCTTTTGGTGCAAATTTGATTGTCACATCTATAACAGGGGGTGTCACGTGGCCACTTTTGGACAGGAGGTAATTTCACGTTTAATTTCACGTCTGTTCACCCTTCTTCAATTATTTTGGGCTCAAATAATTGCTTTCAATGAGCTCTTTCAGAAAATACCTAATTTGAATGTATTCATGCGCCAGGGGTAAAAAAAGCGAGGGTTAAGTACGAATTTTTTCCATATTTTGGGACTTATAAAAATCCAAATTTCGGAAGATGTAATATTTTCTTACTTGCTCTGCCATTAGAACGCAACGTTTCCAGCCTCAATACATCACTTTTTGTCAGAAATTCGTATCGCCAAACGTTTTTCTCCAAATAATTGTTTTTTTGTATTTGTTCCTATGGAGAACCGTATTGCTGACCTGCAAATTTCAAATGCGGGTAATTTGTAGACTAGACCAGGTGTAGGACCAAACTTTGGTACCTGTCCCTGATGTATGAGTCAGAATAATTGGTCAAATTTCAAGGTCATATCTATAGTGGAAGTCGGTTTTCTGAGGGAGTGTGGAACCACCCCGCTTGTCATGTTGGAGTAGTCAAAAAGGCATGTTCTGTTAACCGTTACAGGTGCTATTTTTGGCATCAAATCAATTTCTAAAAAAGGCTGCATGTGCCTCGGCCAACACTTCTTACGTACACAGTTATACCTAATATTGCTACCCTTTACATGAACCCCCTGAACATTGCTAGTACGTCACACATGCGGGCAAACGTGATCAAGTAAATTCTCTTAAAGTGCATCGCTGATTGGATAAACACAAACGCAAAATCCTGTATGTTATACCTACGAACGATAGACCATATGACTCGCTTACGCTCGACAGTAAAATGATCCGCGTATGAGTGTTGAAGGCACATTATATTCTTCACAGACACACAAAGAGTTGCAGTTCCTACCTTTGCTTTTAATAGTACTCACAAAGCTATCAATGTTATGGAAGTGATATTGTGACATTGTATCACTTCATTTGTATCTCCCTTTAAGCCTGGTCCCCACCATAGGACACGAAATGTGCTTTTTGTACGTATCTACAGCACCCAAGACTGTTTTGATGGGTAGACTATTGTGAAGTTTACACCTTGGGTTTCAATCATCATAAGTAACACAATAGACTTGAACCACAAAGCCGGGGGTATTAATGACATAGGCGTGCATATAATAAACCTAAATATATAAACACCTCTTCAGCTGCCACAGGCTGTATCGCCTTCACTCTGGAGTGAGAGGTCCTATGCAAACTAATGTCATTTATATAATCGAGAGAACTCACCAAGTGTTCCCGAATGAACACAAGATTCTTAGACTCAGTTAACTGACCAAGAAAAGAACAGATACAGTTTGGAAGTACAATATTGCTGCTATCCCTTAGTTTGTGCTGCAATTATTATGACCTTCTATGGTCGTCACCAGATCGGTTGGTGAGCTGTACCCTTTAGAAGCGGCAGTAAGCCAAAGCCTAATCCACCGGGTTGACATTCAGGTGATCAGCCGACTGAAACAAAGATGGTGACTTTTTCCATTGATGATCTGCTAATGAACATTCGAGTTCTGATTCTTATTCTTTCTCTTCTTCTCTTAGAAACACACCAGCTACATCTGATGACGAAGATAAAAAGCTGCAGGACATTATAGATAGCGTGTACCAACAGCCAAGAAGATCACAGCGGTATGCGGCAAGGGGAGCAGATTTGCAAAGAATTCTTCATGAGCAAGCAGAACAGACGAAGTGGATGACAGGAAGGGGACTTGATCCAAGGCGACCGTGTGCTAAATTTGGTCCCTGGTCATTTGAAACACAAGACAACTTACTAGCAATAGACTCCATACACCACATTCTTTTGGCATACGATACTTTACAGATACTGTGCATTTCGAAAAGGACTCGAAAGTGCAACATATACGGCATCCTTCTGGCCATAGAAAATGAATCGATCGTAACTTGATTGCGTAACTTGTGGTCAGCTGAATTTCGGTATAAATAGGACATTTTTGGGGGCTCAAATTGAGTTCAGTAATTGTGCAGCGAAGAAGTTAGCTCGAATGGACAATAAACCTGCACACGCTGCAATCAATCGGGCATGCAGCATCGTGGACACTTCTAAAAGATAATTGTCACTTTTTGATGTTTTTTCTTAGCGGTTGTAGTACGGAGACGAATATGCCAATTATTTATTTCGGTCATTTGATATACTATTAGTTCGGCGGTTTTATCGAATCCCTTTAAGGTTCCATCCGTTTCGTTTGGATCAAAGGTGGTGTTCTAGGACTCTATTGGGGAGCCTTTGTTTGGGGGAAGGTGACTATTTATAAGATTTGGCGTCGCAACTAAAGGGTGACACCAATTGTACTTCCAAAACTATTTTCTCTATTTCTATTTCTCCTGTATCTTCCCTTTTCTTTGGTCGTGTTACGTGTGCTCTCTTAGTCTTGTGTTCGTTCGGTAACACCAAGTGAAGACGCAAGTTTCATCAAATGGGCACTTTGTAAAGCCGTCCTTACTATACAGCCCAGCTTATATCTCATATCTACACAAGATAATTGAAATGAACGATAGTAGAAACAGGATCATGAAAGAGCACTTTATCAGGTTACGTCAGTCACGTCACTTCGGTCAAAATGAGATTTTCGTAAATGATGAAGCTCACTAAAACCATAGTCACATAAAACGCTTCGCTTCTTATGACTGTGCTAAAACATGACATTTTTATTTCACAATGACAGCTTTGAAGATTTACAATCCCAAAGCCCGGTGCGTACAATGTGGCAACTAATTATGCATGATGTTATACTGGCACACTTTTATACAAAGACCACAAACCTCCGTCCGCGGACCTATTAGACAAAGGCAAGACAGTGCAACACATAATCACAACAGAAGAACTGTTACCACTGAGATATTGAAGACAAAGAAAGCATAAACACTAATTTCGCATGAAATAATATTTTCCTGAAAATGCATGAATTCCCAGCACGAGAAATGCACCAGACTTGAAACTATGAAACTCAAAGATTGTAAGATACGGAGCAGAAACGATTTCCTGTCATCGAGAGATATAGAAGATTTCTTCTTCCCATATAGAAGATCGTGAAACTTTGAGCGAATTTCAGGTCTTGCATGCACCGATTTCTGACCAAAACGTGATTAACGCAGTTTGATTCCACTAACTTTATCTTTCGTACGATTAATTTATCAGTTTGTGAAAACTGACCAAAGGCAGGAATACACTATAAATCCTATTTATCATAGTGTTTACTGGATACTGATACGGAATTTGCAAAAAATTAATGAACAATTGATATCTAATTTACAAATTTTCCTTGAGCATGTAGCCCAGTCACTTGCCGGTATACGTTCGCGCTCCACATTTCTATCTGACTTTTATATTTCCATGCTACTGAGGAACGAGTTGCTGATGGCAGAGGAGAGAAGTCAGTGATGGGCGAGTGAGCATTATGATCGTAATGATGATTAATGTCCGATGAGACTTTTGCTAGCTCTGCGTACTACCGTCCGCAGAACTCCTGGACGCGATACAGCTACAAGCTGCAGCAGCGCTGAGCGCTGCTTCTTGTTGCAGGTTCTGATACAACCCCGAACAAAAGTAAGTGAACAAAAAACGGTTATATCCTTCACTCTCTGTGCTAACCTCCCCCCCTTCCCCCAGTAGCAATGTTGAAGTAGAGTGTCAAGCATGCTTTGCAATGTTGCAGAATGAATGGTTTGGGTGCTATACGTTATCTGAAGAAAGAAATTGACAGGTATGGAACAAAAATTAATGATCAGTGAAAATAATTAATCTGTTCTACTGTCTCAAACACAATACATGGCAACATTGTATCGGGGGAAGGGGGGGCCCTGGGCATATACTCGTTATGACTTGTTGCACTGGAATGATAACCTGTACAGTGAATGTATTTTGTTTACTTTACTTTTGTCCGGGGTTGTAGCTCAAGTTCAGAAAATGCGGAAGCAGACGTCAGTTTGGGTGAAGCCGTGGATGCAATGCAAGAACAGAAGTGCTTTTTGAGTAGTCTTTTGTAGATTTTTGTAACACCTTTCACAGAACGTACATACTTTCCCAGTCTGCATTTATTCAATCAGGTTCAATTGTATTTCAGGAAAATCACTTACGGTCGCATTTTATTACCAGAACGTATCCGTCCGCACGTGTTCATATGGTAAAGTCTAACAATGTTCATGGACTGCTCTAAGCAAAACTATAGAAAAATGCTCTGGCATACACACCTTATGCCACTCAAGTATTGAAAGGAACATACTCAAAACGTCGCTGTTAGAAGGCTAATTGAAATTGTGACTATCTTTAGTAAACGAAACTGTTGCTCTAATCTGACGGGATCATAATTACGTTTCAGGAGTTACTACAAAAAGTTCATCCTCACATTATAAAGCAGGATACCAGAATACGTAAACCTATACCTGCAGATGAGAAGCTAGCTGCTGGTGAACTTTTGAAAATTTGCAATTTCTGTTCAGTATGCATTCATCTACCATTTCTATATACGCCACACTTACTTTGCATATCGATCTTCATTTTATTCACTATCGCTCGCAGTAGGGATTGTGTAACGACCGTTTTCCCATGATTATGGTAGTCCTGCAAAAGGCTGTCTTCACCTTCCTCTCCCTCTCATTTGCACTTGTATAGCGCTCGTGCAGAATCACCATGGCTGATTGCGTCACATCAAGCTAGTTTCATTGTTCAGATGTTCAAAAATAACTATAAATTTTTTTTGAAATCCAACACGATGGATTTGAAAATAATTTACAGACAAGATCCCAATCCCCTGGCGGCTGTGACCACAAGATCGGCAATCAGATTCTACAATATTGATAGGTGCAATTAATCTGATATCAATACCGTACAAGTTAACAGTAAATACTTCGTGAATTTATTATATGTATTTCTATAAATTAGATTTGTAGTGTATTTCAACCTTAACAATGCTAGTTGGGTTTTGGTGTTGCCTCGAAGCAAACCTAACGGTATCCTTTGAAGTTAGTCAAAACCGGGTCGCTCAGCAAAATTCTACTGTCGAGATGGCCGCACTGGGCAATCTAAAGCATCATCTGCACTACTGTTACCGCAACAAATATCTAGAGGCCGGATTAGATTAATTTTTTGTAGGTGTTTACCAACCTCTGTCTACAGTCTCAGTGCAGTTTCTAGCAATTTACGCTAGTAGACCGAAT
>JAOBRC011023113.1:0-16243 GCA_027575255.1 Scolionema suvaense | reverse complement strand
GTGAGAAAATATTAAACATGGGGGGACTTAGAGCTCTGCGAAGAAGTGTGGTTAGTTTTCCTATTGTTTTCTTTGTTTACCAGGAACAGGTGGCTATATTGGTCTGAAATCATAGGCAATGAACCAGGTGTATAGTGTTCTTATATTTATCTCTATATGATGTCGTAGAGCCTTGTCTGAATTGAATAACAGGCTCAAGAAAAAAATGCTCTTCGAGGGTTAACAGTATCCTTAAGTGTACTGGTGGTCTTTCAGGGGGGGCATTTTGGGTGCTAAGGTACCATTTTGGCTGTTAGTTGGTTCCTGACAGTGACTGCCACACTAAATGTTCAGATCATAGTGTTGATCGTTGTCAGAGATATTGTGTAAAATTATTCTTGTTTATATTTGGATGAACACATCCTGTTCTGATCATCGACAAGTTGTGTTTCATGTCAACCTGCTTTCATAAAAATACGTAGTAGTTTTGGCTAAATAGAACATTTGTTGTATATACTTTTGTCTGTCAATTTCTTCTCTCGTTATGTAGACCTAGCAGTGGAACGCCGGTTCCGTCTGATGGAGATACTGCTAAAAAGGTTGGTGAAGCTTGCTTCTGCTTTCTCACGGTTTTTGGCCGATTGAACTTGAACTTCCTGGGCATTTATTCAGTAATAAAATAAATTACTGTGGACATCTATTCGGGTATGGACATTGATTTGGGAAGTTGGTTTATCGTTAAGTAGGTTAGTGTTTTTCACTGATGACCAGACATTTTCCCACATTTTTCTATTCTTGGTGTTTGTGAGAACAATAAGACAGTGTGACCACTTGGTAGGTGATGTGAAAGCTGTCTGAACTTGTGGGTCTGGCTTTACATTGTAATTATGCATGCTGTGTCAGTTCACTTGAACTAGCTCAACTTCTGAAGACAGTACGAGAGCCACTACCGAAAGCTGCCAACTGAATGAAAACCAGGGAGTGTTAAGAAACTTAAAATTGTCTATGAAAAAAATACGGTTTGAATGAGAATGTTGTCTAGTATCTGATATTATCTGTAAATAAAAAATCAGATGGATCAGATGCATTACTGTGTTGGAATAAAAGTGCCATGAGTGGATCAGGATTTACGAATGTTAGTAAATGCCCCTCCAAAGTATACAGCAATATATAATTAATAGCCATATTATAGTCGAACGCAATAATGACCATGGGCGTTCATTCTAGAGGGAAAGTGCAGAAAAGTGCAGAAAAGTGCAGTTGCAAGAGTTGCTTTTTTACAGGATAAATGTTTGCAGGAAAAAGATTCATTAGCCATACCATAATCGCTTGAAAAAGAAGCCCTCTCGAATAACCATCCCTCTCGAACAAGAGCCCGCTTTTTTGAGAAAATAATTTTATAAGCGCCCCTTCCGAATAACCACCCCCCTGTTTTGGCCTAGGGTGGGTGCTTATTCAAAATTTTAGATTTCACAGTGGAAGAAAATTTTGATATCTAGAAGGGAGGAAGGGAACATCTGGAAACAGAAAGAAAAGCACTTTTGATATTTTATAATTTAAGTATGTGTTGTTCTTGTGAATAAAAGACATAACATATGAAGAGAATAGGATGTATTGTTAACTTTGGTCTTTAATTCTTTGGAAGTAACCGCTATAGAATCCCTTTGTTCAAAAAATAATATTTTATAAGTATAAGTGCCCCTCTCGATAAGCAACCCTCTCGAGTAACCGCTCTCTCGAAAGCCAAAAGATTAAGTAAGCGCCCGGGCCCTTTTTCAAGGGATTAGTGTGGAAATAAAAAAAATTACTTACATCAACAGCTTAGGTCATGTGAAAAGGATTCTGCTCAGTTAAGAACATGGTTTGTTGAAGAAAACTCCTTCTCTTAGCTGTACCTGAATAAATGCCCGGGGTCAATTCTTTTTTTTTTTTGTGAGAAACACCTTTGGTGTTTCATGTGTGATCTCTTATTGAAAGTATTGATTGTTTTTAAAAAAATTATGCTTTCAATCAGTGTTTGGAACCCAATTTGCTTACTGAAACATGTGTCTTCCTTATGGGATTTTGGACTAATTGCTCTAAGGGAGAATATCTTTGACCTGCCCCAGGGCATGGTCTCTAGGAGCAGTTCTGTTTTTATCTCCGCAATGTCTTTGGTGTTGGCTGATTAGCAGTTTTTTTGAGTTATTTGATTTTTGTTTGTCACACATCCCTGATTGTGGTAAAGCCGAAGCAAGTGGAAGAACCAGGTGGTTACTACAAAAGGCTAAAGCAACGATAATATCAGTATCACACCACTGGGTCTAATCTAATTTGCAGCTGCAGAGCTCAGAAACGAATGATTTCGTCACGCTGGCCATCGTCAGAAATATACTAATTTATGTTTCAAATACTTTCAACATAATTCTCTTATTTCTAAGATTCATTCACTCATTGCGTGCAAACAAAGAAACTTCTCCAAGTAGGGGCAGGTCATGCGTCGCCATCGACATTACCTTGCTAATATTGGAATCAGATGCAGATGAAGAAAATTAACGACATGCAGTTAGAGGCGTTAAAAATATTTTTGCTGTAGCTATAAGATATGCGTTCTTTGTACAAGCACTCTCTGCACTATCAACAGGATCAGGTTAGTCAAGTCCCTTATACTGTATGCCACGTCATGAAACACTGTCTTTATGTATCAATTGCTTGTAGCGTATTCGAGATGCTGTTGAAATAGAAGATCTGGAAGACGAGGAGGAGGTTCAGGCACCTGTTCTCCGAATATTGGATACTGATAAGTTTGCTCTTGCATCTAGTGAGGCGAGTAAGACAAAGAATGGAAGTCTGGTGAGATATTTGTCGTATTTGTAAAAACTTTGTAGCATCTGTAAAAACTTTGTGTGGTACTATTTTCTTATGCGTGATCTAGACATATTTTTGAGATAGACTATTATCCGTACCATCTTTTTTCACGTGTTACAAGAGGCTATGAATTCTTTTCATTTTCTTTACGTGCGTATTCTTGCTTTTGGCAGCTACGTCGCTGACTTGACATCCCCCAGCTGTGGCTATCATTTTTAGGTAAAGCGGTGCGGCGGACCGAAGAGGGTTTGGCAATAATAACAATATTATTGGTCTTACACGTCTACAATTGGCTGAGGTCAAGTAATTTGGATGATATTCATTGTGTTTCACAGGCTACTTCTGTTTTTCCACTGAGCGGCAATGGTGACCGAGGTCTTCTTGCACCTTTTTCAAGATGGCTGCCATGTATGGTCACGTGTCTTTCCGAAAGGGAGAATTGTGGCGTCCTAGATGCTGATAGTTTGTTCATTTTCATTGCTTTTCAATATCGCTATGTTGATGGTTTTGATGTTTGCGGGGATATTGTTTTGGATTGGTATGATAATTCATTTTTTGAATGATCTGGTCCCTGCTGACATGATTGCCCTTTTTCTGCAGTTATACCTTGCTCTGTGTATCACGACTCATGTATTTTGTTGTCTTGTGGAATATTCAGTATGTACAAGTTTTTGGACTCCCACTTTGACAGAAGAGTTGCATAAATTAAAATGAGGTCTGTCCTTCCTTCTGTTCTTCAGCCCACTTGCTACCAAAGATAACCCTCAGCTGGTTTACTGAAATCTGGCATGACTGTCACAACAGTGATGGGCCTAAGTTTATAAAAAAGTTTTCGTTCAAGTTATAGGGTCTGATCAGGAATTTTTCTAAGCACTTCTCCCACCAGTAAATGGAGGTTAAAACTCAATCTTGAGTAATTGAGTTCGAACCTCAATCTGACTTGGATTAAATGATACACGAATTGTGTTGGATGCAGCACCAATGGCATCTACCAAGTGATTGGACCAAGTATTTGTGACGTGATACCGGTCCAATTTGAACTAATTGATTGGACTATTTCTGCCTGTAGGCATAGCTATTTTTGGAGACAAAAGAGTGTGTTGAAAAGTTGTCTAGATCCTTTCCTTGTGCTTTTTTCCAAGTTTTGGCATGAATCTCAATATCATCAGAAATGATTGTGTGAACCATTATTCATTTCTTCGAAAGCTATTTTTTGGCATGACCACTAACGTTAATACCCAGCATCACTCATTTGGTACTTTGTTTTGATATAACCGTCATTGGGCACAGTTGCTATGTTACTTATGCTCTGGCTCTGATGATCTATCTATGGTGTATCATTCTCCTAGTATGGTGCGATGCAATGATACCTATAGTTAAATTTGCAGGGGTTCACTAATTCTGCCACTTGTTTTACTACCGCTTTCTCTTCAATTCTGCTATAATTGTTTTGTTTGGGTGTCCACCTAGTGTACGTTTGCCAATGATTAAATAGTCATACTGCTACTTGTCAAACCATGCAATTGAATTTCCTTTTCCTGCTTCAGAAGATTGTCAACTTTATACAATTTTATTCGCACAAACCATGTGCAGCAATCAAAGAGTGAAAACTGATTATGAAATTCCTGAAATTAACTTAATGCCATTTTGCTTAAAGCCTCGTGTAATAAGGTTTACCGAACTTACCTCAGCAACTCCTTTCTAGGTTATTTTTGAAATTTGTTGATTTGCTTGTTTGCTTTTCTTTCAAACTATGGGTTATTGTGTGACTTTAACAACTCTGTCTTGTGGTAGTATCTGATTTTCTATTCGCTTGTAGAATGGTGTTGGGCACAGCAACCACAACACAGGTCTTGACATTTTCCAGGAGAAAGTGTCCGCTTGGGTTCCTGCTTTGGACAAGGTAAACAAGATATGTGTGACATGCTTATATTCCAGCATTCCCATGTTTATGTTGCTGGTCTTTTGTTCATTTTTTCAAGTTCTCTGTGCCACTTCTACACTGTGTCTGAGGTTCCATTTCATGGAAATGATCATGATCAGATATCGGATATTTATTAGCATGATCAGATATTGGATACCCATTGCTTAGAAAATAGGGTGAAAATGCAAAAAATCGAAGAATGTATGACCAAGATTGTAGCAGTAAGAAGAAGTTTTGAGCAGAATGATGAGCAGCCCTTTTTTACCCAATCTAAGCAGGGCTACTAGCCATGGGCCAGGGGGAATAGATAAATAGATAAGCCTTAGCCCTCACAATAAAATCTAACTTAAAGATACTTGCAGACTAGCAGACAAACTGCATCAAAATTGTTGACTAAACACCTGATCAATCTTGCTGTCGTCAGCATATTCAATAGGAGTTTGCACATTGCTGTGATTTCCACAGTTTTAAAAAATTTGTCTTAAAGCAGTTAAAACACGGAATAGAAACTTATCTCAAACACCTATTCATCTTCCAGTCTAATAAATAGCTTTCATACTAGTCATTATAGCCTAAATGGATATTTTGGCATTCAGTGAGTTTCCCAGAAATCTCAGTCAGAGAGACAAAAAATGCTGAAAATCATCTGATGTTATGTTACAAAGAATAGTTTTCAATGGAATTTGATAGACAACTAAATTTTGAGAGAAGTCATGGGATATGAACGCAAAATCTGCTACCGTTGAGAAGATATAGCCAAGCTTGATCTTGAAAGTTGACATGCTAATAAAAAACTTATATCATCAGAACATATGCTGTTTTGTCTTCGTTTGGCTTTGCTTTTGTCGTTTCTACATGCAGATTGCATAAATCATTGCCTTAAGGAAAGAACGTTTTCATTTTAGTCAGTCATGAAAGTGGTTAAAGTCAGCCGTCAATTGCTGCTGCGTGACTCCTTTGATAGTCACATTTCAGATTTGAAAATATCTGCTACGTCTTGCTCCTGGAATGCATCTTAAGTAGTCATCGATGCTGAAAGTAGACTGGAATTCCAGAAGATCCTCGGTTACCATCAAACGAAACAGGCTGCTCTAGGCTGCGCTCAGTCGCTGCCTACGCCTCTCAAGAGATCCCGTGAGTACCGTAAGCTAGTCTCTGACATGGTGAACGAACTAGATGATGAAGCTCTGCAAGCGAAAACTGTACAGCTCAGTGTTCAGAGACAATCGACCAGATGGTGCGACTTTGTTAGGAATGACCTATCTTGAAAAACCCCTTGTTGTCTTTTGTCTTAGTGCTACATATGACACATTACCCTCCCCCAGTGAACTTAAAGCGCTGGCACATTTCCTCCGAAGACTGTTGCTCTTTATGCACCATGTCTCTATGTACTGCTGCCCATATTCTTGGGAGTTGCTAAGTGTCACTCCGCCAAGGTCATTACACCTTTTGCCATGACGCAGTGCTTCAAAGCCTGCAAACAGAACTTGGAGAATTCATCAACTCAGAGTTCCCTCTCAAGAAAGATGACCGACAGGTCATCAAGTTTGTGAAGGAAGGCACTAAACCTCCCACGTCCAGTAAGAGGAAGCATAATGGCCTACTCCGTTATGCTTCTGACTTGCACCTTCTGGCTGACCTCGACTCAAAGCTTACCATCCCAGGTTTCCTTGCTATCTCCCAACTTCGGCCGGACATACTATTGTACTCAGAATCCCTGCCTTCAGTCATGATCATGGAGCCCCACTTGCCCTTGCGAGGAAAATATGGAGTCCTGGCACTCAACAAAAACTGCAAAGAACCTAAGCCTCTGCTCAGAGATTCAAAGTAATGGATGATCTGTTGACTTTTTTGGTGTCGAAGTTGGAGCCTGGGGTTATTAAGCACCATCTAGGATTTATTGGAAGGGATGTTCGCAGAATTCTCAAGTCACTAGACTCCGTTTGCATGAAAGCGTTCTTTCAAATTTGGCTTGTTAGGGACTTGTCATCGAAGCCTCTTCAGGTTCAATACTTGTGCCTTGCCTTCCTGCTCATCCCAAAGAAGCATCATCTACTCTTCCAGGTCGATGAACAAAGGAAATACATGTTACGCCAATTCCATGTTACAATGTCTCAGTTTGCTCCGCAGATGTTGGCAGAATCCTCATCTGACCACGAAGTTGTATGACCTATAGTCTCATCCTTCCTAAATTAGTCACTCCCCTTACATCTCCTTCGCTCGTAGACCCGTCCATTTCCTTAGGTTCCTCGATAAGACTATCAAAAAGAGCGGAAATACTAACTTTATCGCTAATTCACATTATGATGTAGCCAAACCTCGGACATATCTTTTAGGTGAACTGTGTTCGTCTTCTCTTATAGCTTCTAACCACCTTAGGTTCCACACCCGAACAGTCGTTACCTGTAATTGGCGTTCTCTTGAGCACTGTAGAGAGGAACCATCATCCATCTTTTATCTCCCAATACGAGCTTCACTTCAAGAGACTATAAATTTCTCTCTGGGTGCTAGCGATGTTGTTGTGAATAGTCCATGCTGTATTGGTCATTCTGCAAATCTTCATTCCTCTGTTGCATATTGTGGCACATACTTGATCATTCAACTAAAGTGCTTTGTTACTTTGACAGGTGGTGTTTGTAGAAAGGATCCTAGCCTTGTCGAAATTTCTGGGAACACAACCTCAATCCCTATTGCTGTAGACGATTCTGTAACTTACGGCAAAAATTTTTGCCTCTTTGCTGTAGCAAGTCACAGTGGTTCTCTTCAGACTGGTCATTACACTGCTTTCCTTTGCGTAACCCAAGTGATCCTTGGCAACTCGGTAATTACAAAGCCATGATCAAACTGAAAAGGCCCTGATCATTCAAAAACAGTGCTTATGTCCTTTTCTTCGAAGCAACTTGTGCTGCACTTCAGCAGCGCCTATTTCTGGAACTGGTGGTAGCTGATCACTACTGCTTGCCCAGCCCACATACGCCATCATCATCAGGCTGTAGGATATTCTGTTTATGGGTGAAATCCTGGTGTGGGTGCAAAACTGGTGATGTTCCCCAGTAATTGGTGTCTTCTCAAGGGCTTACTGCTTTGACCGTCTTCCTGCTCAAATGGTCATAGATGAGTGATGGTGTAGGAGTGTGCAGGAGTCGCGTTGTGGTTGAAGTTTGCTTCAACCGCTTAGTTTTTCCATTTTCATTTGAGCGCTGGAAATCACTTCCTTTGAAGCTATTACTGTTCAGTGTTGCAGTGAAGTTCCTGTATTTTATCCCCAATCATTTACAGGGATGGAATTTTTCTCAGCTTGCTTTTTAGTATACACATTACAGGCAGCAGCTGGTAAGAAATCTCAGTGAGGGCTCTCACCTGACAACTTCTTTTTCGCTGAAAGCAGTTTGAACTTGAAATGGTTTTATGCAGATGGCATTCTTCCTTACAAATTTCGCTTACAATGTGAGCTATTCTATTGTAGCTCCTAAACCAAAAGCTTGGCAGTTGCCAACATCGTTCGATTTTGAACCTTACGTGGCTGTTTCGCCTTGATTTGATAATTACTGATATAATTGCCTAGATTTTGGACAGAGTCGGTAGCGCATCGCTGTACAAGGAAGCTAACGAGATTTTGCTCCCTCTTCCAGAGTTCGCATTGATCGCTCAATCCATTTTGGCTCATGCAACTGCTTTATTTTCCTCATCCTTTTTTTCACTTTTGAGGGTCTGCTGTGTCTATTATACTGTCTGGTAGGCAGTCCTTCTAAAATATAAGTATCCTATAAATTGTTGATATGCAATGTGGAAATTCACAGTTTTACTTGGTCTATAGATTATCCACGTATATTAGAACGTACTAGAGTAAATTTAAAACTGGCCATAAGAAGCACCTAAAATTCTCATTTGATGCTAGCTATGTTGATATGTGCTCTGTAGGTTGTGTTTTGGTATTATTTATTGGCTAACAAATCATGCAATAAATATAGATACAAAGTATCGCTATAATTTTAAACATATAGGCGTTTACATACAAATACCTGCAATCAATTTGGGTGTCTCAGGGGCAGCCGCCACCTCCCACCTTTATCCCCATGAGCTCAATTGTCATAGAGTGTCCTTTAGTGTTCTTGAAACTATAGCAAGTTTTCAACTAGCACCTTTGTTATGCAAGTAATGAAGGTAACTTTCATATTAACCCTATATCATTTTGGGGGGATTGATTCTACTTCCCCTCAGGTTTTTGAAAAATGTCTCAAAAACTACAAAATCCTTCCTCTGCTTTTTTCGGGCTTCTTGTTATAGGAGGTGTCGCGTATCCGGGACAAATTTCATTCAATTTAGTCCACGTGGAATCAAGATAATGGTCTTTCGTCACGTGACATGTGACTGATTTTCAATATTTTGAGTCCGTAAATTCTGTGAAGTAGCTGAAAATGAAGACGTTTGGAGAAGTTTAGACAATATTTAGTCATTTGGGGTCTATTGGAATTTAGTACAAGTAAAGTCGCATTGAAAGAATTAAGAATGCAAATTTTTGAAAATTGACATAATAAAACACCTACTTATTATGATGTTGATAATGTCATTGAATAGTTGATCAGGTTATCATAATTATAATTATCTCAAATTGTTCATTACGCGCTGGTCTATTACCGCACCAAGTTTGGTGGTCATAGCTAGATCTGACTCCCGTGTCCCGTACGTACAAACGCCACAAATACCCAGTACAGAAAAAGTAAAGGGTTAAGTTATTTTTAACTGTATGTATGTATCACCATCAAATACCTGTTCCATTTTGGAGCATATACCATCTTATATCGAAGAACAGGCTGAAAATTGTGACTGTTGGACCTCATGATAATATTATCTAGAATATTTAAATCCTTTGTGTCTAAGAGCATACCTTTCATTAGTTCGGGATTCAGTTAGTGTTCAGAAATTACTTTTAGCAAACCACTGCATGGTTTGACCGGAAAAATCTGTGAGGTGCTTGCATGGGTTGCGAGGAAATGATAGGTTTATGGTCGTGTTATTACCTGATAGAGCTATGTCCTGATTTCAGGTTTTGTCGGCATCAGCTGCTAGTGCAGTCATCACTGACATTGCCCAAAAAGGCCAGATTAACAATGGAGGAAGCCATAGTTATGTACAAGGTAATTGCTACTTTTTATTGCAGAATATGTATTGTGTATGTCGCTTGATTGCACTGGTTGCGTGTTTGTTTACAGGGACTGAAGGGTAGCGAAAATATGTCGTGATTGACTTGTGTGATAAGGGAAAAGCAATTTTTACGAAGTTTGAAAACCAGTTCATGTCTCTTCTGAAAATTACATTGCTTCTAATTTGCTTTTCACTTCGATAATGAAAGAAGCATGTTCTGAATTTTGATATTCACTGGAAAAAGCACTTTTTTACTGCTACCCCATCCCGAAACTGTATCTGTTCTTAGAATGTTACACAAATATTTTTTTCTGGCTGCACCTAGAGTTTTATTAGTAAGCGTCTTTTTAATATGTACTCAACTTCTTGTCATAAGAATGCGATTTATGAAATGACGTTTCAATTTACCTCATTAATTTTTGGGCCTTATAGCCCGTAAAGAAAATCCAAGCCACATTCTCAGTATTGAGATCTTTAGATCGAAAATAACGCGGCTGGTGTTGGCGATGTAGACAAAGTTTTGTGCGAGTCGTACCAAGAAAGGCATTCTTTGTGTGTACGCGGAACGAATAAAAAGAGAACTGCATTTCATTGTAGATCTGTAGATATTTCCACAGGTGCACAAGATCAGCAGTTCGACTATTGCGTAAAGCTCTCATGTACATCGCAGACAGAACACACTCATCGGTAATAACACTTCATATAGGGCAAGTACGCTTGAACCCACTCCGTCTTATGATCAATACGGAAGAAAATATCTGCATTCCTCATCCTATTTGGATTGGCGGTAAGCCAATGTTTAAGTAGTCTGATAATGCGACCTAAGTGAAAGAAAAAATAGCTGGTTAATTCTGATGAATGGACAATGTGCAGTTGATGCTGTTAGTAGTGACATGCAATCTACTTCTAAACAATCTGCGCGTTTTAATGTTCATTTTCTTTCCACGTGTTTTTTTTTTTGTTGTTGTTGTTGTTTGATGACTTGTCAAAACAAGCTCTCGTGCAGATCCATTTGTGCTAATGCGAAGCTGCCCTTGTGAGTCTTGTGCAACGTATCATATTCCAGTATTACGGACTGCTGATTATCTGGTCGACCGGCTCAGGTAATCTTTGAACTAACTTACCAGTATGATGGTCTTACAATACAGCTGCATTCCTAAATCACCATAAATTTCGGACATTTTAATTTCAGACAAAAAAATCCAACAAAAAATTTCGATCGATTTAAAACCAAATTTTGCCTGTTTTTTACGTCAGTTATTACACACTAATTGAATATATTTCAATAAAACTATCTGTTCTTATTATGAGGGTCAGCTTTGAAAAGTTTTTATCAACAGGAGGTATATAAAATCTGTAATGCTTTTGAAGCCCATAGCCAGGGTTGACAACTAGCAGTAACTTAAGATAATTAGAGAATTAAAACAATTTGTTATGCATTGTTGCAACTCAATATTTACAAAGCTGTTGAAAAATCTTGCAAGGGATACGTTTGGTATATTAGGCCGCGGTCGCACTACGTTAGCAAACTGGAATAACTCAGAATGTTTACTACTCATAACAAAAGCGAGAATTTATTCCGAGTTATTCTAGTGCGACTGACGAATCTGAACCCCAGGAAAGTTGCATGAGATGTTGTAGCTACATCAGCTAACATTTTGTCTACGTTTTGTGTCCTTGCGCCTGCCTCTTCCATTATGGATAGCTTGTTTTCTGCAAACTCTCTCTGATTTATGGTTCATGTTTTTAGATGCTCCATCGTCAAGTGCGCGTGATGAAATGAAGAAAACGTATATTGCCCTGTCTGAACTGTTACGTCATTTCTGGTCATGCTTTCCTGTGAAGACCCCGCAATTGGAAGAAAAGGTAACACATTTAATGTTGCTCTCTAGGTAAATTAGTTTTCTCTTAAATGTTGTGCATATGTCTTTCTTTACTGGTTATGATTGATTTTACCTTGCCTCTGTTCGTTTAATGCATGATAATATTCGTCTCAATCCTAGTTTCACCCGTAAAAAAGTTGCCAGTCAGTGTGTAGAAATCCTGTTCAAAGTAAAACCTGAAAACTGCCTCCCAAAGTGTCATCCTTTATAGGTGTTTGTGAATTGCAATTTTTGGTACTTCATCCACAGCCTGCCTACGTTAAATACCACGTAACTTTTAGATGTAAACTGTAAGTGTGCATGCGTGTCTTGAAATTGATAGCGAATAGCTTTAATTCTTCCCGTATTTTTTTTTCTTTTTTTGAATATCGCTGAACGCGAACTTAAGACCATCCATCTTGCGCGGACTGTACTCAATTGTTGCTTACGACCACCACTAGTGTGTCTCGACATTTCAGGTGTCTAGAATGGCATCCTGTTTGAAAAAGTTTCGACAAACACGATTGCAGAACTTCAAGTCTGTCTTACCAACTGGATCGGATCGGGTAAGAGGCAATATTTTACTTGAAGTCTTAAGTAGAAGAATGTATTAGTTGAATTATTATGAGAATCTATCAGTTCAATTGGCCAGTTTTTGTTTTTTGTTTTTTTACGAATATTAAACGGATTTGGTACCTTGATCATTCAGCATTAATTGTTGTGTTGTGTGGCCAAGTATACTTCTGAACTTTTTCATTTGATTCCTTATATGTTTTATCTCTAGCTTGCTGAACACATGAATGATTTGATCGAAACCGCACTGACTAAATATAAATCATGGCAGGACAGACGAACCGCTAACAAGGGCGTGCGACCATGAAGCAAATGGTTGAGGTTAACCGATCCACTATGGCCTAGAAAATGCTGAGCAGCATTGTACGCCTGACTTTTCACGTGGTATAAGCGAGCTCTAACCTACTCCTCAAAGATGATCAGCGTGCTCGCACACAGGGAGGCAACACAGACGTTCACTTCCAGTCTGAGATATCGAAATATCGCCCTGCAGCTTGATGACAGCATTATCAAAACTTCTCTGCACAGGAATTTTCTGCTTTGTAAACGCAATCGTCTATGATGAGAGCAATTTACGAGTTGAAATATATTGCATTGTTTGTTTGTGCGATTCGCGAACATTTCGACTCAATGTCGTTTCCGGCATTATGCTTTGCAGGACATATAGTAGGTAGCAAAAATCTTCAAAAGTGTACACTCGTGGAACACGTAACTGAATCACTTTCAGGTGCTCAGAAAGCGCCGTTGTTTATTCTATTGCTGAGAGATTGGTTTAGGCCATTTAGGTCAGCCGAAAAGCTCAACTTTTGGGATTAGGCCGATATAATTTCGATACAGAAAATGAGCAAAAGCTGCAAGTTTAGGGAGCAAGAACAATTTTATCATCTGCATTGCGTTTAGACTTAACAGAAATTGTTTTCTATAAAGCGACTTGACAAATTTGGAGAATTGGTTACCCTACATGATTGCCTTTATGGTGCAAACTTCAAAATTGTTGTTCTCACTATTTAAAGCAGGTCACAGTGACATCATTAAGGTACCTAGTAAAGACAGGGTTTATCTGCTAAAATAATGACTGATCATCACGCTTGGTGATGAAGCAAAACGAGACTTCTTTGGGGGTATCCTGTACAGTGTTTTGACAGCTGTTTCGATAATGGAGTGGTACCATTGTGACATCATTCGTAATTTGCTTAGGACTTCGTAGTCTGTAAGCTTGAAGCTCTGTGCATGGAATAAAAAGATGTAATATATCAGGTTTTTCGTAGCCGGCCGTTGCTCTTCTATGGTCAAAATTGAGGCCTTTTTGACCAAGTATTTTGAACTTCAGCAGGGATAGTTCGGAACGTTATCAATAGTGAGCCATCGGCGAAAAAAAATGTAGCAGGTGTGCACTACAGTCGAACCTATAATAGCGGCCACCTCCGAAAAGCGGCCACCTCCCGATGACGGCCACTAACTTTCAGTCCCAAATACTTCCCGTAGGTTTTCTATTTTAAAGAACCTCCGAAAAGCGGCCACTTCCCAGTAACGTTTAGCAGTCACCTAGTGCTGCCCCAAACGAAAAAAATAAAGGAAGTTCCCCTCTAAAAACGGCCACTCGAATATATGTTTTGCTTTTTGTCTAAAAACATCTGATATTCGTGCGAAAATTTAGCGCTAAAACATACATGCTATTGCCTCAAAATAATTACTTTGTGCAAAAGAATACTTTATTATACCCATACTTTCAAGAAGTATCCTTATTATGTGTCGTCAAATTTTGTAATGTATTAAAAACAAGAAAGGCAAAAAATGCAAGAAAGGCCATTTTTAGTAACCCTCTGAATAGGGGCCACCTCCCAATAACGGCCACCTAACCTTGGCAGGAAAATGGGCCGCTATTACAGGTTCGGCTGTATTCCGTAAGGTGCCTTGGCGATATCATTAAACCCTTCGGTATCGTTATCAATGCACGTTCCCTTCAGTTTCTTCCGCAAAACAAACTTTGCTCTCAGGACCCCCAGCAACTTTGACTGACTCGTTAGTGCTGCGAGAAGGTCAGAATTACTGTAGTACATGCTCTTATGCATGTTTTGTTTTAAATTACTCGTAATAATAAGTACTTGCTATTAGGATAGATTTTTGCCATCTTCACAGTTTTCAAAAAATTTTGATCAAAATTTGTGTAAAAATGGGTCCAAGCAACTGCGAGAATGTCCCCGAAAAACTGATAAGATCAAAAAATTTCAAAACGATCCTTAATGCATCTTATAGCCTATAAAATTGTATTAACAGTCACCAAATTTTAACTCTTAAGCTTTTGCCGTTCAGGAAATATCGCAAAACATTTGCCTTGGGGGGGGGGGTAATTTTACTGTGTAAATAGGGTTAAAACAGGTTGGTGATGAAGCGAAACGAAACTTATACTGGGGATACAGAGCAGCAACATCCAGTTTTCTTCTATACTCAAATAAACTAACACCATCTGTACGGTGGTTGGGAGCTGACAAGGAAATTCCCATCACGCGGTGCGAAAGCAAACTATCGAAGAGCAGTGCTTTTATGGGGTGAAAAAAGGTGACCCTAACAGACTTGGGCTTTTGTGAGCATCTTAGATCCGGGGACAGGACGGGGAGTGGGGCTTGTAGCCCCCCTTCACAAAATCTGTTCTACTCAAAGTAAAGGCGTTGAAACTGACCAGGTTATTTATAGACTGTTAAGTTGCATACCTATAACTGGTATTTTTGACGGCAAGCAGTCTGCTGTTTTACTGGTGTCGTCATTTTCACATAGGCAGGTCTAGTATGAGAGATTTTCTCGTATATTACGCAAGTCTAAAAACTGTGACTTAATGCGTCGTTTTTAGACCATGTTGCATGAACGATAATCGAGGAGGTATTTGTAATTATTTTTTACAAATCTTGTATGGTTTGCTGAACAGGTCAGTTGTTTCACAAAGCAGTTTTGACGGAAAGAAAATTCCGGGTTTGGACCACACCCGAACATTGTCTCATGTAAAGCAAAATATTTTTTTCGGCCCTGTTACATTTTCGCACACCTAACCTTTTGTACAGCTCGTTACACGACCGCTTGACCAATGATCTCACTATGTCCCTAGATGCTGCCCAGCGACTGAACACCGTCAGGTGAGGGGTACGAAATTGTAATAGCGCCTTTTTTGTAGCCCATCTCTATCATAGATAAGTTTTAGACAAAGTCCCCAAGTTTCGTGCAGTTTCGTAGCCCCCTCTCCCCCGTTCAATCACCGGAGTGCAGCTGTACAGGTTCAAGTTCCTGAAGCTTTCTCAAGCTGGGATGAGGAAGTACTGAGATTGTTATCGTCTTTATTAATTTCTTGAACATTATAGACCACGATCCGAAGAAACCCTATTTTTTCGCTGTTTAGAGTCATTTAGAGCTCAGTGTGGCTGAACAGTACCGCGGTACTGAATGATTGGAATTTTGTATAATTTGCCAACTAAAATAAGTATGCAACTTGCCAATCAGTGAATCATTAGAGTTTCCTAATGTCCTTCCCATGGTGGTATTGATTTAGCCCAAGGAAAATTTATCGAAGGAGAGGGGAGTGTTTGGTGTCTAATTTTTGCATTGCAAATATTATCCATTCAGGGATGGTGAATGTCTAATATTGATATTCAATGTGAACACATGTGCTTTCAAAGATCCATGTTCTAACAATTATATACGCTTTTCAAATAGTAAACCTGATCAGAAAGTTACCGCACGACCCCAACACCCCCTCCCCCTGATCAGTAAAGTAGATATGCAATATGATGGTGGTCTGGTTTATTCAATAGAAATCGCTTCTTCTGGAAAGTTTGCTACATATTTTATCCATATAAATTCATCGAAAAAAATATTGTTCTTCGTAGAGATGTCTAAATGATATGATCTTTGAGTCTTCAGAGTT
>JAOBRC011022002.1:0-16246 GCA_027575255.1 Scolionema suvaense | reverse complement strand
AGATATACCACCCTTCCCATTTAGAAGTACAAATAACCCAAGGTACCCGATTTTTCGGGCTCCTCATTTGCGTCTAGCTGCACGTTAGGTGCACGCGGGCTAGCGTGCTCCTAAATTGACGAGGCCTGAATAATAACAATAATAAGTCTGACTTCATACTGTCTTGAACTGCCTGATAATCACGCATGCATCTCCTTTGAATTGAGTCTTGCTGACCAAATAAGAAACCTAGAATTTGCAGAAATGTAGAACTTGTATTAAAAAACATTGTTTGGGATGCTAATTTTACATGGTGACTTTTGGAAACAGTTGATAAAACATTAGGCTGTTGTGTTCCTTTAATTCTAACCAAAGTTAAGAACATTGATTAGCCTTTGTCCCATAAGGAATGTTCTTATAAAAGCAAAAGTGTTTTTGTATGTATATTTGCTTCGAACTTTATTTTAAACTTTTTTATTGGTACATTTTTAGCTGCTCATTTCATTTTTCACTGGTGAAAAATAAATGAGATTCTTTCATATTCTTTGACGTTTTGTGGGCTACGAGTGTTGCTTATATGTTATAATGACAAGCTGTGTTTGCCTATGCGTATATACCCTCAAGTTGTATGTGTGTGTGACAGTTTCCTGGTTCTATTTTTGTATACATCCATCATTGTGAATATTCGAACCTTGGTGCCTCAGTTGTATTTGTCGCCTGTTTAAATTTAATCTTAGGCATTGGAGATTGTTTACTTCATGAGTGTTCTTTATACCTGACTTAATTAAATGTACTGCTGTGGAAATGTTCTTACTCTATTATAATTGTCTACCTTTTCAGGTGTACTTGCACAGTACCTTCTAGCTCATTTTGGCTGACCTGCTTTCCTGCGAGATCAAACATGAGAATTGCTGTGCTAAGATGTTTAACTAAAAGAATAGTGTCTCAAAATTTTACTAAGTACTTTTGCATACATATATGCTCTGTCAGCTTCCATGCCAAATTTCACAGTTACAGATTCAGTTGAAATGCTGCAATTGGAAAGCAAAGTTTTCACTTGTTGAGTACAAGAATTCATCCTCAGTATTAAAGTCGTGCCTACTTGTTGCGTTCTCGGCGAAAGATAGGAATGAGTACGCTGATCCTCTTGTCTGCCATGGATGGTAAATGAGCTGCAGCGGTTCGGGATACCGGGTGTTTTGAAGCATAGGAAAAAGTGTGATTCAAAGTAAATATGGCAATAGGGCTATGAAATCTGCTTGAGGCACTGCAGTACAAATGCAATCAGCCAGAAAAAGATTTTGAGCTACTGTTCCTTCAATTGCACAGGTGCATTTGCTTCTATTCTGAGCAGAGATGTTTTTTAAAATTAAGCAAGCTGTACTTTTCCTTGATATGACCAGCAGCTCTGAAGAGGGTGATTGGTTATGGTTTCTACAATTTACTGCTCTGGTAACCTAAGTATATTATGAAATTTTTATTTCTTTAGTAGATTCTGTCCGAACTGGTATCATGCCCCAACCTCATCAATGATACGTTCTATAACAGATAGCACTTTCCCCAGTGAAATAGTACCTTACTGTGGAAAGTCATACTTTCCACGAGGAAAAATTACTCTCTTTTGCAAAGCAATGTTTTCGGTTTCATCTCTTTGGGTCAGCCCTCATCAAAACTTAAAATTTATCAACGATACTCCCACTCGCATTAATCGATATGGCTTTGTTTGGAAACTTTATTATAATTAACGCCATATCAGAATGCTTTCCCAAAAACTGTGTTGTTTCAGAGTATTAAAAATCTGTTGGAAAACTATCTCAGTCAAGAGAATTGTTTGACGTTTCACCTTCATCGCCCCCCACAAATTTTTTAGCAATCGATCATCCATTTACTAGGTTTTATAGCTTGCTGCAACCCAAGGGTCCCTTATGTTTGTACATACGGGGATGTGCAGCTGGTTGGGATGGGTACCACCCACTAAAATTTCCTATATATAGGCCGACTTTTTGTCTTATGTTGCATAATAGTCCTTAAAATGCAACAGTTAAGTAAGGCAACTTTTCAAACTGGAAAGGTAATTTTCGGCTATCTACACCTACAAATTTGCGCAAATTTTAAGGTTGATGGTGTAGCAACTAGTCAGTGTTTCGCAGTGTCTCATTAAACGTGAGTCCATTTTCAAGTTGGGGGCCACAGGACCCCATCAGTCACAGAGTACCCCCCTCGGACTGCAACCTTTTCTTTCTGCCACTTAGGATGTAGAAGATAAATTTCTCTATGCAGTAACCTGAGATCGGAACCTGGAATAAATACCTTCCCTCTGCAAAGTTAAGAGTTGTAAACTTCAGTTTGAAGGGATGGGGAGACCTCATTCCAGGTTGCTGCAGAGTGGACTAGGCAAGAGAAGTGGTTGTTTATAAGTCTTAAAATTCACTGAGAAAGTCTTATATCGTGAAACAAAGTAATAGTTTATTCAATTAATTATTATTTCCTCCAAGAGAATATTATATGTGGAAAAAGTATTATGGTTCTAAAGAAAGTATTAATTTAGAAAAGAAAGTATTGTACTCATGAAGAATGTATTATATTTCAGAAAGTATCATTGACGTGTTTGGCGTAAGATAAACTGCAGTGGTTGTGCATATGCCACTGCATGATTCAATTGCTTTGATCAATTTGAGTAACGATGGACACAAAATACATTTGATATTCATTCTCTTTTCTGCACCCATTTGCTGAAAGCATTGTAGAGAATTTCCAAATAAAACAACACAGCACTGACCTATTCTGCATGCATCAGAGCGATATTTGAATGCGATTGAGTGGTGAAATGTAGTATGTGTGGAATTGGCAAAGATCCATCAGTATAAATTACACAGGATGTTCTTTAAAAATGGGCAAGGTTTAACTCTATTGCGTGAGTAGATAATGAAGATGGCTGCTGAGACAAGGGGGGATTTTGTGTTCGAATTCTCAATGAGCTTTCTTGTAGTGAAATTATATCCTGAATGAGATGTCACCGCTGAAATAGACATTTTAAGTTTCTGATTCTATGAGAATGGAATATCAGTCACTTCAATAAAAGAGTGAATACTTACGGACTGCTAAAGAGCAAGGTTGATGGTATGGTTGGACCATCATATGAGCTTACGATGGATTTGTTCTATATCTTAATTCTGGGTTTACTGTTCTATATCCTATTTTTGGGTTCTGCATTCTATGCCCTCAGTCCTCTTAAGTACCCAGAAAATTGAAGTACCGTAATGCCTCAAATAAGCCCCCCCCCTTGAATAAGCTCCCACACTAGAAGTGAAAATATGAATAAGCGCCGCCTCGAATAGGCGCCCACCCTTCGAATAAGCGCCCATCCTTATATCTTCAGAAACCAGCGCTAATACGAATTTTCGACTACAAAGTAATTGAAAGACGACTTAGCAAGAAATGTTGAATAAATACAACAGTTTATTTGAGTTTTCATGCTTACTTTTATCGTTTTCATCATAAGAAGATGGGAAGTTTTTCCCTTTTTAAGTTGCTAGTAAATCTACTTTTTGAATAAGCGCCCTGCTGAAAGCTCAAAAAATTAAGTAAGCGCCAGGCGCTTATTCGAGGCATTACGGTACCTTCCTGTGGACATCTTAACCTTGCCAAAACAAAGGTCATTATTAGTTATATAAGTACTTCAAGCAAGGACCTCCGTCCCTCTGTGATTTTGGAAACTGTCCTTGTAGACAGATGGTATTTTACTTGTGGTGCAGTACGAAGTGAAATTACACATATTTTCCCGCATTTGTTATGTTATTTTCTCCTTCCCAGGCTTTTTTCTGTACTATATTGACATCATTATGAAGTGTGTGTGCGCGTTTTTTATTTGCTTTTGTCTTGGATTGTATTTATCATAGCCAATATCATGCCTATTCTTTTACTAAGTACCTTCAGGAATTGTATTTATTGAGTTGAACTTTTTATGATAACACTGTATTCTGGTATGTAATATGATAGTAGTTTTAATACCCCACAGGGTGAAATTTTTTAACAAAAAATTTTTGAATATGTTTTGCAACTGTGATGTTTTTATGATTTGCCCTTATCCTGTCAATGAGTGTGCAAAGCATTCTGTAATGAAAATCCTGCCGAGAACTTCAGCCTTGTGAAATGTGACAGAAACTCAACTTCAGGAGTTTAACTGTGCTATAGAACAATATCATTTCTTAACGAGCTCTTTAGATCGCAGAAAATTTGACTCTTTGACAATCAATAGAAAGTTGTAATTGTGTTTGTCAGGTTTGATGTTCTAGTCTTTTCTATGAAGTCGAGTTGTATCATTTTGTGGGATGGTCTAACCCAGATGCACTACTAAGAACTTACAAAAACTGATAAAAATCCTCTAAAACATTTCACTGTTCTTATCAGCTGAGCTGAATTCAACAGGCTTTTACAAATTGCTGGAGTGAAACTGTTTTTTATGAGACATATGGGCAAACCGTGATTGACCCCGGTGAAATTCTGTTCTCTTTGGTATTTGTAACTTCATATGCTTATTGATCCATGAAGTGGATATCAAACTGAAAATTGTTGCTTAACTGAACTAAGACCGTAGCACTATGGCAAGTAGCCATTTTTTCTGATTCATAAGTGCACTAGTCTCTCTCTCTCTCTCTCTCTCTCTCTCTCTCTCTCTTTCTCCTTTGGTTGGCATGGATATTTTCGCGACGAGTGATGTCTGCTGTGACTATTCTGTAGTTGAGAAGAGTGATAAATTAAGAGAGACTATTCTAGTCTATTGTATACTGAAATTGTGGTTCATGTACCCTTCGCACTTGGGGCCCATCTATCTCGAATGAAGGTCAAGTATTCTGATGGTTGGTCGTTTTTGAGTAAACCAATAATGATGTTGTATTTATCCCAAACGCTGAACTATTGCATTTTTGGAGGGACACGCAAAGTATTTTGTTAATTGTTTTTCGTTGTATTATGAAAATAAGTTTTTAGTAATATGCATTTTCCTTTTTCTCATTTTTGACCGTAATATTGTGTTATTTTATGAGCAAGTATTGATAATTTGGGAGTATTTTGACATTGATGATGTAGAATCTGTGTATTCTTGCAATTTCTTTTTAGATAAGAGATGTTTTGGAAAAAAACAATAAAGCGTTTGGTGGTCTTTATGTTTTAGTGCTATACCCAGCCATGCCCCATACCCCATCCCCACCCCATCTCGGGAAACCCTGACATGAGCAGCCAGGGTTTGAATTTTTGAATTTTGGCTTACATAGTAAGAAGATGAAGATGCCTGTCATTGCATTTGCGTGCTGGATAGAGTAATGCTATTCTCAGTTTTTTGCTAAACCCTGGTTCAGAATATGGTCTACGAGGGTTTCATGAAAATCAAAGTTGCCAAATCGATTTGCTGGATAGTCAATAGGGTGCCTATACATCAAAATTTTGGTGTGGTGGTGTGGTGTTGTGTTGGCGTAGTATCCTGGCTGATCATTGATGTGACAAGCCAAAATATTGCTTGACCTATGGTAGGTCATGGGCCCATTTGTGCATTTACTGCATGTACACACATCTAGAGAGCAATTTTACACTTGCAGGGAAACCTCTGATATAATTTTTTTTTACTCGAACTGCAAGGATACCGGGAGCATTTTTTTTCCTTCTCATAAGCTTCAAATCTCAGTGAACATTTACTGCTACTAATAGCCATCTGCTGCGCCCTTGCTCCTGAGAAGTCTTTGTTTGAAAGTAGAGTAAACATCCACGACTGCTGTGCTCATTAATGTTGACAGCTACATAAATTTCGGACAGAGTTGTGTGCACGTTATTTGCAGCAAGCTATAGCGTGTAGTGTGAAGACAGTTTTCGGAGGTTAATAAAGTCATAATCTGATACAAAATGATGTGTGTTTTGATGGAAGGAGTTTGTCGGCATGTGTATGTAGGTGAAAACAAGCATTCATCACATATGTTAAAAACTTGGGAATAAACTTGATTTATACATACTGCTCAAGTAAATTTGTTTATGCCAAATTGCTGTTTGCTTGCACGTCAATAAATTTTTCATTCTGGAATTTATCCTGTATTTTGAATTCCAAAGGTCCTCTTGCAAAGCCTTTATTGCAAAACTGAAGGCGTATTGAATATTTTTGCTAGCAGGTCTTCTAACAAAATGTCCGATCAACTCTAAAGTTCCTCCAAGCAGACACCCAATATCCTTTAACCATCAGATGATGGACATTCAGAGCCTGCATCAAATCATGTAGTTCAGTCAACTACTAAAGTTTATCCTGGTTGCTTCAAGTTCACATTTTAAAAAGTTCAAAAAGGTGAATAACTGTGTCATATGAATCTAACTCCAGAGTCAACGAAGCAAAAGTTCTAAGTTCAAGAATTGCTGACATCTTATTGACTGCCTAACGTAGGTGGCTACAGGATGATGGAATAGGGAGGTTTCACAGATAATCTATGTTCTTTGGAGTCCTCACTATGGACGAAGTGGATGTTAAAAAATGAAAAAAAATTTAGGAAGCTGTTAAAAATGTGACTTATGCAACTCGTAGTTGATGCTAATTTTCAAAAACTTAAAAAAATGCTACTTGAATTCTCTTTTACTCTTAATTGATTCCTTTTGGCTCTGTATTAGTATTTGGAGGTGCTATAATAGTTTCGATTGAGTTACATTGTTTTTATTTTAGGTATCTGAGAAAGCTATCTGGGTCACTTGATAAAACTGTTTTCTTGGTAGAGGTGCAAGCTTAAATTGAACTTAATTTTCACTTTGTTCTTTTCTTTAGTTTGACAAACATGTTATATGGATTGCCAATTAGCTGTAGATTGAATGTGTATTCACATGGTGTATATTTAATTTGAACTCTGTCTTCCTTAGCATCTTCATGTAAGGACAAGTGTTTTATCTTCTTAACTCAGAACATTAAGCAGCATACAAGGAATATGCTCCTCCTCATTTTGAATAGTCTCTGACTTAACACAATAATTGCTTCTGTATCATCTATATGGTAACAAAACTTTTTTCACAATACTTGCAGTCAAGGTTCATGTCTAATGCTTTTTGATGGTTTTTGTTTTGCTTGTTGGGAGGCATATATAAAGGACTGAGTAACAACGCAGATTAAGTATGCAAAAGAATAATTGGAACTGTAAAAACCTCTGGGCTTGGTACTTGCATAGAACTTTATATGCGCTACATATGGCTTGTCCTTTAGATCTGATTTGCATATGCAGGTAGTTATGAGGTAATAATCAATCAGCAGGTACTGGTAACTGATGATGGATTCTGCTGCTGATCTTCAGGCCAAGTATCAAAGATTGGGCCAAGAGTATCAAAAGGTTTGTTTGTTGGTAGTTCTTACATTTGATGGCTTTTGTGTTGTATTGGTATAGTACAGTCTGAGAAATACGTGCTTCATTCACATGCATTTTTAGACACACTGTATCGTTCAGCTCATCAAGGAGAATAATAATAAAAATCCAGCTACAGAAGCAAAGGAGAATTGTTTGTTTTAACATAATTGGAGTCAATTGCTACAAAGCTTTCGTAGTGGCTCTCAGTATGCAGGTCATGTTCAGGAGAAAAGAGGTTCAAATTGAGGTCTGCCCTTCCTCAAATCTAATGAAAAGTGCCTTTTTAACAAGAGAAAGTTTGTTTTAGTGGTATATTCAGGGTTCTCATTAATAGGCGGCAGGCGGCGCAAATACCCGGCTACTTTCAAACTTGCGCCGGCTACTTTTTGTCAACTTTCTATGAATTGTATAGCGAGATTTTGAATTTGACCTCCTTTGCGCCGGCTACTTCCTCGATGAACCCACCTACTTCAAATTCTGGTGAGAACCCTGATATTGGGAGGAAATCTGACTCAAAGATGCTCCTTCTGCTCTTTCCCGATGCTGGCTTCAAATTATGCTATAGGCATACACTCCAAACCAGTAACATATTTAGGTTCAAGTAGCAAACATTGAAAGGTAAACTTACTAGAATGATGAAAAATGCAAAAATAACAAAATAAACGCGTTGTGAAGTTTTGAAGCAATTTTATGTAAATTTGTTCATAATGCCTGAAAATGCACTAATACCTGAAGAAACTGATTGATAAGTTAAGTGCGGGTTCAACTCTACCCTGTTCAGATGGGGGAGGGAGGTAAGAGTGCCCACCCCATCTAACATTTGAAGTACTCATTATAGTACAGCTTAGAGGCTGAAATTTGGTACCAAACAAGCCTTTGATTATGTACTTTTTAGCTATTTGATGCTGCCGTAAGCAGAACATTTCGCTTAGTCAGTAGATTTTTAGGCAAATTTATGAAAAAAGTAGTCATACTTCGAATCGCTGTATTTTTTTAAACGTTGGATGTAGCTTATTATTAGTATATTAAAGACAAGCTAGAACATAACACTATTTGACATGATACAGTTTTCCTGAACAAAAGGCCTTATGCCAGTGCTGTTACCCTCGAAAAACTGCTGACGTCTGCAAAAATACAAAAATGGCGTCATTTGTTGATGACATCATTGCATATTGACGTAATCATTATTTTTAAAATTATTTTGGTGTTTATTATCATCCTGCATTATCTGCCTACGATTCCAGTCAATGGGGTTTCTATATCTGGTTTTATTGGTATTACAATTCACATTTCGACTTAGTATTCACCACATGTGGATACCAATATGCCTGTAAAATGTTTTCTACTGATGCTACCAACCTAAAATGTTCAGTAACGGTGCTGAACTAAATCAGAAAAGCAGGAATCACTAGCTCAAGTCAATAAGAAAATACGCTACGCAGTTGGTAGGGAAAGTAGCGAGTGTAGCTAATCTGTGGTAGCCATGAATGAATGGCTCAGAGGAATGACCAGCCAATATCCGTCCTAACCTTAAGGGCTCTGGAATGGCTCAGTGGTAGCACAGTTGCCTTGGACACAAAGTCCAGGGTTCGAATCCCACCGGCTGCTACTGGTAAGCACGAAATCCCTTAAGGCTAAGATGGGTAGGGGCTCAGTAAAACCTAGCACTGAGTGATTGTGAAGCGATGAGCAGAGAACGAATCTACTATTCGAGAAGACCTTCACTTCATCTGCCGAATTCAATTGATGTGGTAAGCTTCTAGAAAGCACAGTTCATTGAACCTATTGTTTCTGGCAATCATTTTGTAATTGTTCGTGATGGTACTAAGCATTAGTGCAGGTGGGCCAACATTATATGTCTGTCTTCTATCAACATCTGGCAAGGTCATCAGATTGCAAAGATAGTGGAAGCCATGGCATGACAACAGATGGCAATACATTGGCTGATCCGTTCTTGTAGCATGTTCGTTTAGGTGGTACAGCACGAAAATTCACAAATTTTTCGCAATCTCCAACTTACCTGTAACTTGTCAGGCACATATACACAACTACTACTCGAAAATATAGTTTGAACTTCTGGGCTCCTGTATATCCGGAGATGTACGCGAGCAAAGTTTATGACTATGCACAAGTTTCCTGCGCCATTCCTCACTCTCTCTGGCTGCTACTGCACACCACTCATGATGTCAAAAGCAGAGAATAATAGAAACTATGTTCAAACTGCACATTCGATGCGACTTTTGATCACTGTTCACCTGCTAGGTATTGTTGATGCTCAGCTAGTATGCACTTTTGAACGAAACTCTTCGAGTTCATTGATATCGCTGCTAATACGCATGCTGCTCACGTGTGACCTGTGTTGCGTCTGGTTGCAGGCAGGTCTTCATGGCTTCTGATTGGTAGAAATTAGTTAATTGTAATATGCACATGAGACTCATTCGCATATTCGGCGCTTGGCATGAGGAAGTTCTAAAACTTTCGGTGAAAAGTATGGTCACTTTGATTCATATTTCCACCACTCTGGAATAATTATTTGCTCGCGTAATGGTATATATCGTTGGAAAAACAATTTCTCGGCATTCAGTAGAAAATTTAAGGGTGTCTTGCCTTCTGCGTGCAAATTACCAGCAGCATAATTGAATTTACGGCTTTCACGCTTTTACGTAGTCTTTACTACACGAAACTTTGTTCAGAAGTTATTGGTCTGAGGCGGAGAATGACAGCTGTCGGTGATATAGGATAGGTGCACAGAAAAAAAATACGGGCAATGCTAGATTTATTTCATTCTGTTTGTTCGTTATGTCCCATTTTGTATAAACCGTGTAATTTGGGAAGAAACGCTGCTGATACTGAATAACTCACATGGCGCAAAAAAGAACCCGTTTCTTTTTTAAGGTACATGTCCTCCACATTGAAAATGTTTTGTACATCTTCTCAGTAGGTCAAAACTTTGGTTTTGTGTTTTTCATTGTCTTTTTGTTTGACGTCATAACTATAGTATCTGGCATTCTATGGCTTTATTTCTCCCTACATAATGTTTTTGCAATAATCATATTAGCCAGCAAAGAAAGCATCTTCCTCGAGTTATTGCTCTTTTCATCATTATAAACCACTTCATGTCAGCTATATTTCCTGCTGTACCACCTTGAGTCGAGTGCTGACACCAGGCCTGTCAATGAAGATTTTAGCAGGCGTGCAGCAGGCGCACACCTCAGAGAATCGAGGCAAGTGATAGTACCTCCAATATTTTTTTCATTGTACCCTCATAGACCTACAGTGGCACTACACCCTTCATGAGCAATGGCTTTGTAGCAAACGGGGGGACATCATAACTGCTTAAACCCCAAACACGGGAACTAGTAATTTGGCCGCTGAGCGAAGTCTATTCGCATGTACAGATTAACTATTCCTATAGTTAGGAAACACTGCGGTGTGGCTTTATACAAGGTATACTTGGTGTGCATGTGCGTGTAATGTGAAACTTGCGTGAAAGTGGAAGGGTGGGAACCATGAGGAGACAGTATGTTCAGAAAGCGAGGGAGCATGTGAAATTTTCAAGCACCATAAATTATAAGTCAACATGATATAGGAAAACAAAGGACACATGTAGAAGGGCATGGGAAACATTTCAAACGTACATGCATACATGTGGCCGTGCAAGGTAGCAGCGGGACAAACTTAGGTCTATCTATCTGTCTTTCTGCGCTGGCTGATTTGGCGAGCAAAGTTGGCGTGTTGGAGCAAATACATCGTCAATATATTTTCTTATTCTGATTTACTGGTTCATGGAGAGGTTTACAGAATAAAATCCCTATCTTGTATCTGGGCTCCAAAGATATGTCGTTGACTGGCATAACACCTGGTGTGATTGTCGAATGATTTCGTATGAAAGCAAAATATGCATTCTGTATCAAACTTGCTGATATGGTGATAATCGGTGTGCAATCGACAAGTGATCAATTTCAAGGATGCTGATCGGATGGCCGCGGATGTAAACATGAACACAAATGGGTTTCTCGTTAACAGGGGAGATCTCTACTGCAGATACAAATTTGAGGCGTGCTGTCACCAAATCTAGACTTGAGGTAATCGCTCGCCTCCAGAGATTGAGGCTTGTGCCAAGGTGTGCATGTGTATGCGTCTCAGTAGCAGGCCTGCTACACATCTATCAGTTTTACCAATATATCTTGATCCCCATCCAGGCCAGGTTATCTCATTAGTAACATTAGAAATTTGTGGCATGGGTTTACAATCTTTTTCAGTGCAAAATTTCAACTTCTTGGTGTCATACCAGACAATAAATTTTACCTTCTCTGTCATGCATCTTTGCAGTTTTTTAATTAGGGATTTGATCAACAATTCACTATATCTACCAGCATATAGGAGGCGTATCCAGATTTCTTCTTGATCTTTTTGCTTGTTTTCGCTGGAATTCGATTACACTTTCTTAGCGTGTGGTAATCTGCTGATCTGAGAATTATGCTTGAAAATGGAATAGGAATTAGTGCCGAGACATTGAAGTTAGAACTAACCTGGAGTTTTTGTTTAGTCTTAAGCAACTGAAGATGTTTGTTGGAGTTGTCTTCATCCTATTTTATCTGAGATTGTCAGTAGGTGAAGGATTAACCTGCTAAAGGTATGGGGTATATCATGCTCATTTGGCTGATGTTCATTCCCATCACACATATAGTATATGCCATCAACTTATCATCAAGAGTTCTGTGAGGAGATGGATGTGTTAGTGTCTTCTGATCGGTTGGTGATGTGCGAGCAACACAGTGGCAAAACGTGTTTCTAAATACCAAGTGAACCTTTCCAAAACCAATAGGTTATGTCTAGGAGATGCCGAGTATAATCTGGAACGTATTAACTTAGAAGTTGGAGATTGAAAGTTTGGGACAAAATATAGCAGAGGTTCTAGAGACTGGTGAAAAGAGAAGCTTCTGACTTATTTTACAATTAAATTTTCTGACTGATGAACTTGGTAGCCGATCAAATGACAATAAACTAAGAAGCATATACTGCTACAGTAATCAGTCTCCCTCTCTTTGTAAAGAGGAGCACCCACTTTGTTGTTGCCAATTTCCTTGATCTTTGTTTGAAGATAAATAACTTCATAAGTTGTTTCTGCTATTATTTAAAGCACATTTTGTTTCCTTTTAGTCTAGTTAAAAGATGCTTGTTCTATGCGTAGTTAGTTATGTGGTTGGTGCATGTTTCATGATGGCTGTGGGCATGTATAAAATTTTAAATTTAACAGTGAAAAATAGAGTAAGATAAAGTAAAATGAACGTCTGTATTCTTCTGAAATGGAGTATTTGTATTTTTTGTCTATTTCATTAGTGAGCTTGAACAGGAAAGTCATTAGTTTTCTCTTTGTCCTCTTTGGAGTATGCTGCTCCTAATCTTGTTGTATATGTACACTTTTTGTTAGGTCGCTCATTGCACTCATGGGATTCCACAATGGGCTTCTTTCTATAAGTAGACTGACAAGTACGTTCTTGCTGTGTGGATCATTTTGTTCTGTTCTATTGATTTAGTTGAGGGGTCAGGTGGCTGTTCTGAAGAAGGCTGTGATTGATGAGCAAGCTGTGAACAGGAGTCATCAAGTAAGATCTTTTATTATGCTTATTCTTGATGTAGTTTAGATTTTTGGTAATTTGAATGGAGGCTTTAAGGATACTGCAAAAGCTCAGACAGTACTCCATTTAAGAGCATGTAATTTGATTCAAAAAATTTCGAATAAGTCTGATGATGATCACTCCATCATTGGAGCACTTGCTTTATATCCTGCAGTTTTTGAGATAAATTGCCATCTGTTGCCTGTAAACAAAAGGAATAGAAGTCTTGGTCATAGCCCTTTGCACAGCTCTAAATCCCCCTATGCTCAATATTTTTTCACTGAACCAACGTTGGTGAAACGTACCTGTTGTATCTCTGAAACGTCATCAGCATTTTTCGAGATTTTTTTCCGATCAGAAGTTATGGCTCAAAATTGGAAAAATTTTTGAAGTTATATTATGAAATCACCAAAATCGAAAACAACAAAAATTCTAACACCGTTTTGTAGAGTCTGTTGAGATCTTTCGATTGATGTTTAGTGCATTAAAAACAAACTGGGGGTACGTAGAGCTTCTAAAACACCGAAACTTCCATTTTTTCTCATTCCTGTTTACAGCTTTGCAGCAGGTGGCGCACAGGTGGTTTCTTAGAGCGCACTTTTTCAAAAGGTTGCCTCTAACCAGATTATCACATGTCATCAACAAACCTTTGAAAACGCCGTTAAAGAACCTGTAACGATAACTAAAGATTATCAACTGTTATGACTTCTGAAGGTTTGCAGTATCCTTATTATGTTTCCTGACTTCTTCCCAGCATACCTTCTGTGAATAGGTTTGCTCTAGTGCACCGTTCATACTCAAAACGTTTTGGCTCCATGAGACAAGGGATGAGCAAGATCTAGTGGTGCTATGAATAGTAAGCCACAGTTCCAATCATTTCTTACAAAAACAGATAATGTGGGTATGGCTGAGTGTGAGGCATCTGTTAAACATTGATCTGGGCTGACAGCACGAATGCACAAACTTACTGGAGGCTGATGCAACTAGTGGTTTATTAAAACCTGGCACTAAGTGGCAGTGAAGTGATGAGCAGAAAGCAAATCTGCAATTTAAAATATAGATGAGGCCACTGCTAGAATCTCAGGTGCTATGTCTAGAAAAACAGTGGCGTTTCATGCTGGGAGTTCAGTTTCTACTGCTTTCTCTTTTTGGGCTGTCACTTCACCAGAAGAGTCCTAGATTATGGGATCTGTCCAGCCCTCCGTCCCTCGTTCTGTCCGTCCCCAACACTTTCTCCCGAATAACCTCTTAATGGATTTTTCTGAAATTTGACATAAAGGTAAATTTCACTAATCGAAACAAAGTACTGAAGCCAAAATATTTGTTCAACTTGCTGGTGGCCATTTTTAGGGTTCCTAAGAATATTTTAATTAACATTTGTTTATTTCGTTTTTTTTGATTTTTGGACAAAAAGCACAAATCTTGGTGCACTGGTGTTATTACTAGCCAATAGCAATTATTCAGAATCTTTCCATAGTTCATTGGTCGTTTGCCACGGGCAGCCTCGATATCTGATTTAGAATGTTGTTTATTTCTGCACATTATAGTATCTTTGTGCGTAGCTGGTACATATGGGCTAGTTGGTTCTCTGTGTGGCCTTTTCATCGGCCAAGCTATTCCTATTTAAGGAAGTAGGTCGGAGCAGCACTATGCCTCTTCCGAGTGTATTGCTCCTTGTTGAAATTAGCGCTTATGGTGTTGTCGCTCATTACATGCAGGTGTTTGGTTAGGTTTATCACCATCTATCATATGAACCATGGACCACATTCGGGAAAACTCTGGTTTGGGGTAGGTGTGGAAATGAAGTCCTCGAATGGCCTTTTGTAGGGTATTTTGGGAATATGTCAAGACCCGATTGTTATTCTGTCGTAACGTAGATACTTGATAGTTATTGTTTTTATTTTATGAACCATATACTATTTCCAAGAAAACTCTTATTTGCCCTTCTGCTGCCTGAAATGGGTGTTTTTAAGGTTTTTTGAAAATTCTTTGAATCTGTTCAACACACGGGCTGCTGTTGTAGTATGAATAATTTTTTGCTTTGATATGACGGCATATACGATGCAAAGATTTAGGCGACTGGCTGTGTCTGCATACAATTCTCTCTAATAAAAAAATTTTTAACACATGATACGTTACAATTATGGGATAATTTCACCTGTTAATCCCAAACACAAGGGTTGGTAAATGTTTGAAATTTCTGTTTGTCTGTGGGGTAAAATCTTATCTATTGCCATATCTCTGACTTCATGTTATGGTGCTCATGGTTCATGTTGCATTATTTTGAATCTCTCTGGACTCTGTATTTGTTCAAATACTACCAGATTTGGCTGCAGCTTGGCAGAAAGGCTTTTATCTTAGTGAATTTTCAGGTGGCTAGAGATATTTAGTAATAAGCATATGTCTTGGGCAGAGACTTTGAGGCAAATACTTTTAGGGTGTGATGGCATTTTAAAGGTTAAACTAAAAATTAAACTTCTTTCTAAGGAGAAACACTCGAATAACTTTTTTCTTTGAAATTTTCAGTAGTTTTTTAGCTACCGCCCTCATCAGCAATCACAAAATATATTACCAGTGTATGCTTTGTGATTGCTGATGAGGGTGGTAGCTAAAAAAACGCCGAAAATTTCAAGGAAAAAAGTTATGTGGCCCCTTTCTCCATAGAAAGAAGTTTAATTCTTATTTTATTCTTCCCTCACATATGATGTCACTAGAAAACATATTATTAAGGTTCTTGTGTAATCGACATGCATGTATAAAAAGCATAATCTTTGTACCTTCTTGGATGCTATTTGATAATTTATTGCCCTGGTGGCAATCTCAACTTGCTGCATGGCTTATTGTCTATCCTGTACGTAAGATTTTTTTTGTTTTTTGGTATCGGGGTGCTGCAGAAGGTTTAGATTTCAATGAAGCCAACCACAATTGGTGGGATTCAAGTGGTCTTAATGAAAGTGACTAATCAAGTTTGTTGTCCCATGGCGATGGTGAATGTTCATCATAGACACCACGTGGCTCCAAATCAGAAAAATATGCATGTGGTCTGGAGTGCAGTCATGTAAATACACTATTGATGTGTAAATGTGATTTTTATGGCCTGAATTGCAAAAACCAGCATGGCATTTATAGTGACAACTATTCCTAGTTTAACATTTGTCATGAAATTTCCAGAATACTCATACTTAGAAAGAGTCAACTGTTTCCAATGATATCTGTCCCAAGGAAAGATTTTTTATTCATAGTCGACATTTCTCCATTTGTTGCTTTAAGGAAGACTGAAAGTCC
>JAOBRC011020891.1:0-16248 GCA_027575255.1 Scolionema suvaense | reverse complement strand
GTGAAATATGCCTGGGCAGTAGTTTTGTTGGTGCACAACAGATGTTGTTCAAACGATCAGAACTCACGTTTCTGTAGCTTGAGAGCCTGTGTACAGTTTCTTGCTGTTGAATTTAAATATGAATTTATCTATCAGATTAATTGATGTAATACGTGGGCACTGCCCTTCTTGTCGTCATCGGTTCGAGGCCCATCACACCTATTCTTATTTTTACATTTAAAATCATTGATTGACCTGTGTGTTGTGGCTCTTGTTGAGAAGGAGATTACACTAGCCTACTCAAAAACTATCTTTGGTGACTGACTACCTTAAGGGAATAAATTTTGACGACTTGACGCTTTTCATTAAATTTTAGGAAGGTATTTTCACATAAAAATAATACTTCAGCGTGCTGCACTTGTCAATATAAGAGATAGTCGACCTTAATTTAAAGGTTTTTGATAAAGAATATGTTATTTTTAAAAGTTTTCAGAATTTTAATTTATTTCTTGTGGAACTCTTTTTTGTAAGCATAACGCTTATAGGCATACTGAAGCAGGGAACCTGGAAAAATTAAGCGTAATGCTAAGCATATCTTGAGGCTCAGAAAACTTGACCAGCATTCCTTAGCTCTGGAAATTAGCCATGTTTCTTCTGAATGCAAAACCTGTGAACCTATAGGCAAACGTGTATGACTCACCTTCATTTTCAAATTGTCAAATAATTGAAAATATGATGTTCCTAATTTTTGCACTAAATTTGGACGTAAATGAATTACCGTAATTATCTGAAGGCTGATGTAAGCCGGGGCGCTCATTAAATTTCTCAGCTGCCAAGAGGGGCGCTCATTTAAGCCGGGGCAGTCTTTCAGATAATTACCGTGACGATACTACTGAGCATATTGTGAGGTTTGAATCGGTAAAACATCGGCCTCTATAACCTCAATAATCATGCTAAGGCTGGGAAATCTCTACAAATTAAGCACATGTCAAGAATATTCCCATCTTGAGAAAAGCTGCACGCAATTTTCGGTAAGAGTGAGTAATGATGGAATGTAAAATGAAGAAGCACTTAATCTTCAGTCTTGAAATGAGGTCCGTCTGTTCGTCGCCAAGGCTTTTTTCCCGAACAGCCACTCGGTAGATTTTCTGAAAAAGCACTTTGTTGCAGGTACCAATTTATGTCCTAAAATGGCTGTTTTTAGTTCCGTTTTCAAAATATTTCAGAATCCAGTCAGTACTAATTTGCAGTTTTGGGTGCAAAACTTCAATGCAATAGCAGTCATTATATGGACGATGTGTCACATCCGGGAAAATACGGGTTCGGCTTTCGGCGGGTGGCAATTAACGCTCAAAAAGGCCATTTTTTAGTTTTTTCAGACGACACCACGTCATTAGTTTTTAGTCATTTTTTTTTGTGCGAATCGTAGAGGCAGGATCACCACTTATGGCCCTTGAAGTAACTAGTTGTAGGGAGATTTTGAAAATCTACATAATCGTTTCATGTCAGGGGTCCAAGACCATGGGCAGTGTTAAAAAAAATCACTTAAGTCAAGATAAACTGTAGGTATGAACACATGTTGCATAAAATAAAGCTTCCAAGCGACAGACTATTAACGCAATGAATCTTCGAGCATATCTGAGGAAACTCCGGCTAGGCTTGGGTGCAGTCTATTTTACGTCAAAATATGACATTTTCGCAGGTTTTTTTCAATGCGCTTGGAGAACTCATCATCCGTTTTTTGTCTGATGGGCAATTGACCCGTATGACCCGTGCCTCATATTTTGGAAATAGCTTCAGGTATCTAGTAGAAGGGAGGGAACGCTGGTGAAAGCGTAAAACGTGGCGCAAAGGTGCAGGAACATGTGTAGGTTTAGAAAATGACCTGAGAGTGTTGGTGTGCTAAAATGTTCGAATTTTGCTGACCTCAAAAATGTCGAAAAAGTTCCCCAAAATTTTGCCGGACTATAAAATCTGAACCACTGAACCTTTTTTCTTCAAATTTGTTTTATATTTCCCTAAATAATGATAACGTTCCATTAGCATAGGCTAATCAAGTAGTTTTTGCCATGCTCATAGCATTTTTCTCAACGGGAAGTCAAAGTTAGGGTAAAATTTGGTCCAGGTACCTGCAAAAATGTACCCAAAAAAACTGGGAAGATCTCCAAATGGTTGTTATTTCATCATATAGCCTATAAAATTATATTTAAAGTCACCAAGTTTCAGCTCTTAAGCTCTTGTCGTTCTGGAAATATTGCGAAAAGTCTGCCAGGCAGGTAATTTTACCCTTCCCCTCAGTGCAAATAGGGTTAACACCCCTCCCGTTAAAAAAAATTCATGAAAGTTTGACCCCCTACCATGCGCTGCCAAAGATTAGTGGGTATATTGAGGCCATTCAACTTGGTTGGGAAGGCTAGCGTTTGATTTGGGTGTGCCAGTTTTATCGGAGAGTAGTTGACTTAATGTATATAAGAGACAGGATGGCTTATTTTTTCTTTGATCTAACACGAAGATTCTCAATAAATTTAGTGGGAGTTTTCCATACATAGTCTGCATGGGGACATACCATGCGCCATGAACATGCCATATAAAACAAGGTCGATCGGCAAAAAAAAATACGAAACATTTAAGCAAATTTTATGGCAAATCCGATACGCTTAAACGAAAAGCATATTTCATCTTCTGTTATTACATAGTTTTCAGTTTTTTCATCATTGAACTGGTACAGTAAACTCTCTAATTAGCGGACACTCTAGAAGGCGGACACCTCTGATTAGCGGACAAATTTATTTTCATCGATCGTTTTCTGGTCAAAATCTTATAAAAAAGTTTCTACAAGGCGGACACTCAATTAGCGGACAAATTTTCTTGCACGAAATGATCGAAATTGTGATTTTTCCTCTCTAATTAGCGGACATTTAGAAAAAAAATTGAGAATGGACATTAAAATGAGATTCGCGTGACATTTTTTTCGATCAGTTATTTCAGCTATTTATTTATCACTTTTTACATTATCTAGGTCTTTTCTGGCCGGAACTACAGTTTTGTATGGAAAATAACTGTGGTAGGTCACTGACACCTGTAAGTCGTAACAAGGTCTCCTATTCAACCTCTTCCTGGTGACATCGTTCGTTATTGAGGTGTATGACACTTTCAAAAGTAAAGAACCAAGTTTTTCCTTGCCTCAGTACAACCTAATACCCATGTTTAACTCTAATTTCACCTATACCATACCTTAGTAGGGTCTATTATCAAAATTGGCACTCACATTGCAAGACTTTCTAAAAGACGAACACTTCTAATTAGCGGACACTGACCTCAATCCCCGATGGTGTCCGCTAATTGGAGAGTTTACTGTATGTTCAAAATCCAGAGATCGAAGAAAAATTCCATCGTGTAGCTAATTCACCGGGAATATGTATCGTGAGAAAATCGGTATGAAATGCTGGCTGCTGACATATAATTTTTTGTGGTGAATTTTTCCTATCCAAAATCGAGCCAAATCGCTTAAATTTTGGCAAACTTCATCCTGTTGGCGTTTATAAGAGCACATACAGCGACAAATCAGGGATGGGGCGTTGAACCCAAAAAAATATGTTTCAGCAATGGACCTGGTACCTGCATGATCTTGGTCGCAGCTTGCTATTTTTCTGTTCTTAAGCAATAAAGAGAACAAACTGTGCAAAATAAAAAAGCACTACCAGGATTCATTGCCTGAAACTACAAAGACAATAGACACAAGTTGCTCGACGTTCACTTCCGGGGTCCTAATCTCGAAAGTTAAGTCTGCAAAACCCACTCAACGACAGCCAATCACAAAGTGCATGTCCACTACTGCAAAAGTAATTTCCTCGTTCAAACCAGGATCTTGCAAGTTTTGAAGGAACTTGATTACACCCTTTTTTTCATAAGGAGCAATTTTTTTTTGTCGGAGCCTTGATGTTGCTCAAGTTTTCCTCATATCCAGGCTCGATTGTTGCTCGTTGAATACGAGTCTTGTAGACTGGCAGAATTAGGTGAAAATAGAAGGTCACCTGGAAAAAATTTCCAAGTCATCATATTTGGTATCGCTGGAAAGCTTAATATGTGTAGAATAACATACCAAAAGCCCCTTTCCATCCACTCCGGGGAAAAAATTTTGTGGACTATCGAAAACAAGGCACTTCTTTTCGTTTTATCGGTTATCATAAGAAAAGGTGATTCTAGCTTCACTAGACTTCCATTTTATGCACAGCAAAAAATGCCTGAAGCTTTTATCCTAAACTATTGTCGAAATTTTAACAATAAACATGTACTTTTTTTTCTCCATTCGAATTTTAGATATTCTTGTGAAGTTTTGCAGCTCCAGGGAACGCCGAAAAGTTGCTTTCAAATGGATGATTGTAGAAAATTGCTCTTCATTTTTGCTACTACGGTCTTTCTGCGTTTATAAAACTTCATATTTTGGGTCTTGTCCAGGCTGTGTTGCTAAATTCTTTGAAAGATTTTAGCCTCGTGCTACTTATAAAAGAAAGCACGTAACGGCTTCGGATTTTCCATATGATTAAATTTTTCACTTGGTCCTGAACACTATTTATTGAAACCATAAACCATGGAATGCCCATTCCAGCCCTGCTTTTAGTTTAACGCAACAGAGAAGATATGTTCATCGGACAGCAGACATTCCTATCAATCAGTGCTATTCGTCCCATAGCCGTACACTGACAGCGTATTGGTGTTCTTCTAGATCGTCTCTCTTCTGTTTCAGACCAGCCGTGAAATACAAGAAACACTTCTTTCTGCATGATGTATACGCGTGTTCGCCTGTTTTCTCGATGATTTATTATTATTAAGTCTTAGTTTATTTTATTTCATCTGGCAACGCCGTATAGTGACGGTCCGTCCTAGTGGGTTATCTTGAAGATGATCAGAAAGAGGCTTCGCGGTACCGCTTACGCACACAAGGTTGACAGTTCGGATCCCACCGGCAAGTAGCGGCAAGGGCCGAAAATGCACCAAAAAGTACCCGCACCCAGAGTGAACGTAAGTTTTCTCAAAAATCCCAAAGCAATGTCCAATAGATCTTGAAGTGTTTCAAAAAATGCCGAAAACGACCAATCTTTTGACATAAATGGTTACGTTCAAGCCAAAGCGGAGTTTTTCCACATATGGCCCATCTGATAACTACCATTGTTTTGATGTCTCACAAAAAACATTTCAAAAAAGTAATGAACAGATTTTTATCATACGTTCTAAAAAAACCTGAAAAAATGGCCATTTTGGACATAAATGGTCACCAGTAAGTTGAACAAAATTGTTGACCTTCACGATAAATGTCAGAAAAATCTTGAACAACTCAAAGATGACATTTTCCGTAATATACACCAGGATTTCAACGTAGATTTTCTCATGCACCAAGAATCTTGTTGATATCAACAAATCTTTCCGTTTGATGCTAACTTTTTTCCTTTTCCCAAACATAAACAAACTACTTCACAATGTTGTTCTATAACCCTGGCATCATGAAGTCGATTGGCTTTCCATTTGCTAATCAGTACCATTTTGTCAGTACTTATGAGTACCACCAACGAGGAGGTTTAAATAAACGTCCTAAGTACCACGTAGTACATGGGTACGAAAGTGATAAATAGCTTAATTCTACACAGATACCATCAGATTGCCAGGAGCACTACATCTGAAGGCAATTTGCTACACATGTCTAGCTTATGTGACGATATGCAGGATGGCACATGAATCCACTGAATTCAGTGAAATGGCTATGCTTCATGGCATTCAAACGAAATTTCATAGCATCACTCAGATTGCAAGAAAATATCGACTTTCCAGGGTTTCTCTGACCATAATGATTTAGCACCGGTTAAGCATCATCTTATTTTGAAATTTAAAGGATACAGGTATTTTACAAAAGTTGGAAATTAGCAACATGGGTGAGCGGGAAGCTTGCTTCCTTTTTGCATCTAAAACAGCGACTTAGTTTAAAACCTTGAACTTTCAATTCCTGTCCATAACCGACGGTTCCATTGAAGAGCTGGCGCGAAAGAACAAACCGTGAAAACATGTAGCGTAAGGCATGATCCAGAAAAATCAGAAAGCCGTCGTGACATTAAAACGGATATATTCAAACAAGCACGCAATATGTACTGTAGTAGGGTAAAGAGAGACATGCACAAGGTTCACTATAGAATGTTTTACCAACGTAACAAAGCTGCGCCATTAAAGCAGCTCAAACGATCACAAGACAGATTCTGTAGGCGCACAAAAAAAGCAAAACAATCGACAGTCACATAACGCACACAACGTTCGCAATAAGTGTTTAATTTAAGCAGAATTCAGTAGCTCTGCTTTAATTTGCCAATCACCGCTTACGACTCCCCACCATCATTTTTGAAACAAACTCATTCCAAACAGCGTCTCGCTAAACTATTTACATCGCTCTGTTACTAAGGGACCGTACTTGATAGGTTCTAAAGAAAAAACATTCCGAATTTTGGGAGCTGCTTCGATGCTGCAATAACAAGTAACAAGCAGCCACCCTATGCCACGTTCTTATAGTCACCGATTGCTACCGTTTGGCAGGGTCGATTTTATCAGGATTTGAATGAACCCAACTATCTTGAAGAATGAAAAATTCAGAAATTAGGAATAAAAATTATCAAAAACTATCGCATCTTGCTCACGGCAGCAAATACGCCGGAAATGTCTCAGATTTGGATTTCCAGACCACTTTTGATTATCAGAGAACGTTCGGTCGATTCTTTTTTTCGATGGTAATACAGATTAAAAAAAAATAAATAAAACGGAGAAGAGAACACTAAGTATCGTGACGTGTTATGCAATCAACAGAAGGAACCAGATAAAAAGGATATATCGACAACAACGAGGACAGCACCAGTAATTAAAACAGCAAAGTACAGGATAAAATAAAATACTATATACATATAATACATTACCAAGTGATACTGTACGGTCACACATTGGAACCAATCTTCGTAAAAAAAAATCCGCTCCACTCAATTTTTTCCACAAACATTCCGAAAAACATATCTGAAAATAATATTCTGTACGCATTACTGTCATAGGCTTGGTGGTTATGGGCAAATAGTACGCAAATAACAAACACAGTATTATCAATCAATACATTCAATTATTTGTCACACAAGGTACTCTTCCTATTCGTGGTCACGATTGAAATTTTGCGGGAGTTGAAGGTCGTGACATGACCTTTCAGGAGACTTACCTTTTGTGGTGAAGGTGAAACAAAAGATTGGCAAATGTAAATTTTGAGCGAATTAGCATTTCCAGCAGTATTCCATGAAACGGTTCGCTCAGTGATCAGATAAAAAAACAACTTTACAAAGGATACTGACTCGTCTCAACAATGTTGTACTTACTTCTGAAATTAGCAGTAGAGCCTTTCGATGCAGCTTACATAGCAGTTCAGATTTATCAATAATAAATTTTTCGAGGAATAAATTTTCGCGATCGAATGATCTGGAAATCTTTAAGTTTTGCCAAAAAGCAGCACTTCTTCCGGTCAGGTACGTTCACCGACGCTGTATGGCACATACTAGTCCACTTGCTCATCATATCATATAAGAATTCCAAAAATGAAGTCTTGATTCCTAGGATTGAACTCCTGCATGCTGCTCTCTTATTATGGCCACGATTTCTTTCAAAGCTTACTATAAACGGGGGATGGGCACACTGACTAGTTTGATCACTAAATTCAACAAGGGGGTTATATGAGGCTCTGCACTGTACGAAGCATATCCAGATGTTAGGGTCGATATTCATTACTTTACTCTTAAGTCTACAGTCTGAAGCCTGGAAAATCAAGCAGTTCTGTTTGATTTAGATCAGATTAACAACATGAACCTTTTGAAAATATTCTCTCTAATGACAAAAAGCATTCTATCTGCAACACGGCATTTGATAATGAGTACTACTATTCATGGCAGTTGTTTCTTCACGATTCACCTATGAATCTAACAAAATGCGTCAAGATGACTCAATAAATATCAAATATAACTTCACCATCTATGTAAGATTATCCAATTGCATAATAGAAGTACGGCCGATGAAGCATGTCAAAATTATTCACTTGAAGACAGGATAGTACCGAGCCAATGGCTGCAGAAATAGTTCTGTCGGACATCAATTTGCTGAAACAAAAGGCAACAAAATTTGATTAGGACCATGACGATCCTAGTGAAAACAAGTGGCAGAAATAAGTGACCCTTACTTGAAGACCATTGTGACTGCATACATAAGAATAAGGACCAGGTGAAGATTTCCTTAGCGTAATATTCCCATAGCCTTCAACAACCAAAACTGCTATAACGACCATGATTGCTAGTGACTATCCTCAACCAAACCATTAATGAGATAAATGGCCACACCCAAACCAGGTGAGTTTTCCCAGATATGATGATACGACATATACGCTAAGTAGGAATCCAAAACCAACTATATTTTGATCGTGCTACATTTTTTATATAATTCCTCCAACCTTAGCTTACTACCTTTGATATACACTGCTCTCTATAATCTTGGGAATTTCTACCGAAGTTCCCGGCGTGGCAATAAGGTAGCCCAGTGGCCATAGGCCACAAAATCTTCTAATAGATTAGAAATGTTACAAACAATCTTAATAGCCCATAACGAAACCCTGATCATAGAATGATGCAGCTAATCTTCCCTGACTTTTGACAACGAAAAAGAAAACAAAAACGATTGGGCATCAACGCATGCACAACTTTTCCGTAATGGGCAAAAAAGTTACACTGTTGTATCGACTTTCGCGATTTGCTGTTTCGGTAAAAGTCGGGCAGCAGTTTGCAAATCTGGACCATAAAGAATATTTTTTTTTTCGGATTTTGGAAAAAATAGAAAGCAAAAGAAGCAACAAGAACACGTTCGTCAAACTGTAAATTACAAAAATCTATCAATTACGAAACTTAAAGCCGTAGGTTAGTGCAACTGTATTTGAGAATTTAAGACATCAAAGCATATAGTCACACAGAGCTCAACAACAAGTGAGCAAGTTTCAACCACAAATAGCAGCAAGCGCTGGAGTACACAGTTTCAAGAAAAATCAACAACAAACCAGGTTTAAGCGGAGTCCGAAGATTTTCTTTATCCGATGCGGCTTCATGAGCGAATGCTTTTGATCGATCAAAGCGTTTGATGCCGTTGTGAGCATTCAGTTTGTCTTCCAGTCCTGTTATAGTACGTTTGTCTTTTGCAGTCCGACTTCGAAGTTTTAGCACTTCCTGAAAAAAAAAGTATGAACAAGATAATAAGCAATAAGACACAGAAGAATATAAATAAAACGAAGGAAAAATGGCAGAGATTTGATAATGTTTCAGGAATTCGTACGAGTTCCTATTGAGATTTCAGTCAGACCAGACGAGGCGAGGTGCGAATTTACTATAGAACAATAACCAACTATCACAAGCACAAAAGACCGAAACAGCTATAGATTCATATTTGTGGCAGCGTGAGATGCACCACAGTAAACCAGATCGAAGGAGGTCCTCAATATAATGTCAAAGCTTTGTGTTTGAATCTCGTAAGAATCTTGATGATGGCTGACATCGATGGTTTCCGGTTCGGGATGAAGTTACTTTTTCAGGAGTTCGTCTTGGGGAGACAAGCGTTAAGGGACTAGCATCCGACTTCAGGAGTTTAAAGGAAAACTCCGACCCTAAAACGAGTTCACCTCGGCAGCTAAACATCTGAAGTATCAACTCTAAAAGTTAAACAATTTAAAAATGGATCATAAGAAGCCCGAAAAGAAGCCCAAACCGGCTTCCGTAACTTTTGTTTCATGATGGACAGATGAGATTGGCATGCAGTTCATGTGTTTCCATGAAAACTCAGCTAATCTAATGATATCAAGCATAAAGGGCTCACTGAGCAAAATTTTGTAATTAATGGATACTTGCAGCAACTTCGTGTCCTGAGAGTAACAGCACCTCACTTCAGCTAAACTGAATTGATGCGATCATCACGGCAAAGACGGGGTAAAAATCAACACTATCCATTCTACCAGCTTTAGTGAACATTTTACAATACAATCCGTGTTAGGAGGTATTCAGAAAATAGTCGTAACGTCAAAGTGGCAGAGCATAGGTACAGGATTGACTTGAGAGTCGTCGCTTATTTCATGAACAACCGCAACCTTTATACGTTTCCCCAAGCAGTACGGGAGCGACGACTTGATCAATATGTCTCGGATAATTATTATAATTCTGCAGCGGTAGATCGTGTTTACTGGCCAGCGGATGTGCTGCTCTAGTTCTCACCAGGGGGTATGCGTGGTTTTACTTCGATGATGGTATCATGACACAGATTTTTCTGCTGAGACAGAAACGCTGTAGAAGTCGAGAAATTGCTTCTAATACACCTACCGCTTTTATTTTAGCCATAGCAAATAAACTAAAGCAGCAGCTATATCCATGTAATGCACTTCGGTCACTATGCAAACCACCTTACTAATGTGCGGGCAGTCACGCGTATTTCTAATATTGCCCGGAAAACAACAGGCTTGCCTGCAAACAAGTGATTCGATTGGAGAGTATTTTTAGGACAACGCATAAGCCTACTGTCCAGTTCTGGCCGGTCAGGTGCGAGAGTTTGTATGGGAATCTATTTTAGGATACCGAATATGTCGAGTCTCACTTCTTTCACTAGTCGTGTTGCTGATTCAGGTTGTTCGATTGCGTGATATGAGCGAGACTCGATCGATTCAAGTACAGGCAAGTAGCAAGTGGAGAAACGTATTGACACTGAGTTTCCTCTGGGGTCCGAACCCCCAACAACAACAAAAAAAAATGGTACCCCTGCAGTTATCAACCCCCACCTATAGGTCTCATACACGACCCCCACGTCCAGATCAAAGTAGCGCTAGCGCAAATCATTTTCGAAGTTCTGCCATAAATTTCGTTCTCTAAGTGGAAATGGGTGCCAAGTAGGACCAAGTAAGCAAATGAAACGCACACTCTATATAGATAGGACTCAGAGAGCATAATAAGCATTTCATAATTACAGCAATAAAAAACCGTATGCCACGAAAATAAAAAAAAACATCAACATAACCACAAACATGAGTACGCCAGAATAGCAGTAGCAGGGCATAATTCAGATCAAAGAACTATAAGATTCGCAGCAATGAAGGTCATCGATGCAACATGAACCAAAGAACATCAACATGAACAAGTAATGATGCGCATGAAACAAAGAAAGTATAGTACAGTATGTTCATGGTGTAGTATATTTATCTATCAGACTTTCTTTCTCTGCTTTCTAAGTCAGCGGTTAAAAAGGACTACATCATCCCTCCACACACAAATTTACCCCCACCGTATTCTGCAGCACCAATCTAGACTTAGCTCAACACCCAACTAACACATGTTTTTTTTAAAATAGCTCCACACCTCTCCTATCCACAGAGTTGGGGGGAGCGTGCAGCAGGAAACTATGTGTTGTATCTAGATTGCAACTGGCAAATGAAAAGTCACCGTTAAAACAGACCCGAAGTGACAGCTACTGGCAAAAGAAAGAAAGAAAGAAAGAAAGAAAGAAAGAAAGAAAGAAAGAAAAGATACAAACAAAACCGCACACAAGTTTCATTACCGTTTTCAGCTCAAGGTTTTCTTCCTTCAACTTTTGTATATGATGAATCTTCTGCTTGTTGTTCTGATGCCCAAGTAACTGTGCATACTTTTCTGATAACTTGGTGATCTAAAACGCGGTTACAGAACGAAAAAACAACAAAGTAAACAATTGTGAGGACAAAGCGAAAATTAGAATGGATCACTTTTTCGCCATATATAACTAAATGACAATAAGTGTCATTCCCTTCTCTTCTTCTCTGACCATAACTGCTTGAAAATTGACCCTCACAGTAACAATAAAGTTAAACACAAAGTTGTTCACAAGAGACAAATAAGGGGGAACTATAGAGCTTAGCGCAGTATGTTAATCCGCCAAACGATTGACACAAGCATCTGTCCTCTGAAAGTTAAAGTCGCCAGCAAAAGTCTCATTTCAGGTAGGAGCAAGTCACAGAATTAGTGCACTCCCGCAAACTTAATTGAGATCTTATATCAAAGAAAAAAATAAGACATAAGCCATCAGATTCACACAACAAATATAAAAAATTGATGAAGCGTTCTTGAAATATTTTGAAAAAACCCTGAAATACTTTATTCGGAGAAACTTTCGCCAGGTCGCAAATCAGTAAACCTAAAAAAATTTGCGAGATAAACTTTTGTGAAAAGAATGCATTTTCCAAGTTTGCAAGGTCCTAAACCTCCCTTATCCCCACCTAAAATGAACATTGAGAGAAAATTTTCGTGAAATCGCGTTTTGGAAAAAAATTTGTGAGATGAACTTTCGCGAATAGGCCCACATACGCAAAATTCGTGAAAGTTGCTCTCGCGAAGTTTCTCCGAATTAAGTAGCCATTAAACATCAATTGTCACCCGCCTTCTGAACAACATATTGCCAACATCTAAGGCATGGGTCATAACATAAGTTATGTTGCCTGTAAGATCCATGCCAAAAATGACAAAAAAAACAGATGAAAAGTTTTTGACATGTCAGAAAAGAAAAACGCTGAAAATGGCCATTTTCAGACGTAAATCACAACCTGCAAGCCTAATCAGACTTTCTCTAGACATCATACATGTTTCGTAACATACGCTGAGTTGCCCCAAAGAATCACATCAAAAATGACAAAAACGGATGAACAATTTATAACATATGTGAAAACAACCCTGAAAATAGCCAGTTTGGATGTAAATTACCACCAGCAACCTTGATCAGGAGGCACATGGTTCATAACATGCGTAGAGTTGCCCCCAACATTACAATGACAAAAATCGTATAAACCGTTTTTGACCTATCCAAGAAAAAAACATGAAAATCGTCATTTTTGGACATAAATTGTCACCCCTAAGACAAACAAGATTTTCCTCAGAGATATCGCGTGGTTAGTATCACACCAAAGAAGACAAACATCGGATGAGCCGTTTCCGCCATATTAGGAAAAACCATGAAAATAGCCAATTTTGGATACAAATTGCCACCCACTATCAGACGAGATCTTCACTAGACATAGCATGTGGTTCACAACATATGCACAGTTGGTCCGAAGAATTAGACCAAAAGTGACAGAAATCAGACAAACCATGTTGGGTATATTTGAAAAAAATAGTGAAAATCACCATTTTGGGATGTATATAAATTGCCACCCGTAAGCCGAACGAGAGTTTTCCCAGATGTGACGCATGGTGCACAGCATGACTGCTATTGCTCTGAAGTTTCACACCAAATATTACAAAAAAGTGATGAGCAGATCTTGAAATATTTTGATATAACCCAAAAAAAAAGGCCCAGTAGGGGCGTAAATTGCCATCTGCAAGCCGAACAAATTTTTTTTTCAAATTCCTGCACCATCACTTTTCCTCAATAAGAGATAGTCACCTGAACACCAAATTTCAGAAAAATTCATTGAGCGGTTATCCGGGAAAATGCATTAGTGACGGACGGACAGAAGGACAGAGAGACCTCATTTTAAAGGACTCTTCCACCGAAGCGGGAGTGCAAAGATACATAAATTTCTCTGTCCACCAGTATCACCACTACGTATATACAAAAACAAATACAAGAATGAAAGCAGTATACTACACAGAAAAGCATGATAAGATTTTGTAAAAATAAATAAACAACATGTATGAAGATTCAACCAGAAGGTTCTACTCCTCATAACCAAAAACAGGCTTGAGTAATGTCGGAAGCAAATTGGAGTTACTCATTTAGAAATCACCAAGCCCCGATAAAAAGACACTATCAATCTATGATGAGAAACAAAAAGCCATACAGTGACATCGAAACTTTTATGTTAGAATACACATACTTCACTTTGGGTAAAAGCATTTTGATTGAGAAGTAACTGCTTTTCCACTTCGTATCCATCGAGTTGTTCCTGAAAATTCAAAAATATATGCTCTAAGGATATTAATAGAAGGGAAGGCTCATCAATTTTTTGAATTTTTTCAACCCCCCCGGAGCATATTACGAGAAAACGTACTTGATCATAAATTCGTCACTAGCAAATAGCACGCCGAAAGTTACAATAATATAAGTTGTGTAACCATTCAGATTCACACCACAAATTACAAAACTCTAATGAAGGATTCAGCATACATTAAAAATAACCCTACACAAATAGCCAGTTTTAGGAGTTAATTGTCACTCATAAGACCATCAAAAGTTTTCCCACATATAGCTCACAACATAACTTACGTGGCTTCAAAGACTCACACCAAAAATTATAAGAAACAAATGAACCGTATATCTTGAGCATAAATTACCACTCCTGAACCGTACACGATTTTCCCTACTCATGGCACATGGTTAACAACAATTGCATTGTTTCCCCTCATAGTGTTCTAGAGGGTATTACCCCCCCATTTTGAGATCATCTCCCCTTTTTAAAAAATGTCCATCCCCCCCCCCCCTTTTCAAGAATTTCAGGAGAACAGAACAATGAAAAATGCTGAGCAATGCACCTATGTGTACTGTATGTTGCAGTGGCAAAGACAGTTGATCCAAGGGCTGTCATTTGTCCAAGGTTAATCAGTACAAAATGAGCAACAGAATTATAAGAAAACCTAGACTAAAACTAATTAATCCTTTTTTACAAGTCAAGAAACAACCAAACAAGCCATCAATCAGAACATGTGAAGTTCTAAGTAACATAACATAGCAATACATGACATGATCCCCCTTTTTGCCACACCCCTCTAAATACAGGAAAATTTGCATCCCCCCTTAAGGCCATTCAGCCAAATCTTTATCCCCGCCCCTAACAAAGGGGAGATGACACTATAACCCTAAGATTCACAGAAAAATTACATATAATCTTCATGACATATTTTGGAAAAAAAACACATGAAACTAGTTATTTATAGATATAAATTGCCACTCGCAAGCTGCACACATTTTCTCCAAAAATAACACACGGCACATCACATTCGCAGTGTTTCCAATAAGAGTCACACTAAAATACACAAAAAATGACCCAACTTAGCTATACTGCCCCAAACATTCACACCAAAGTGACAAAAATCCGAGAAAGTGTTCTTGAAAAAACTCTAAAACATGCCATAGCATTATGGAAGGTTAATTGACACCCGTAAGCTGAACGCGAGTTTTCCCAGATAAGACACATAGTCAACAACATAACTACTATTCCTTTGAAGTTCCAAACCAAATATTGCAATAAAGTAACAATTGGATTTTGAAATACTTGACGTGAGAAGGGTCTCAGTCTCACTAAGAGCACCAATCATGGGTCACAAAATTATCAGCTTACACCCAATGTGAATGTGGTCCACAATGATAAACTCCCCTCATAAATAAACACTCGAACTCAATTTAACACTGAGCTACAGTATCATAGTGGAAATCAGTAAGTGCTTTAGGATATTTACTGGAAACAGGAGGTACGTCCGATTTAACCCTTGTCATTTGAGGTTAAAGGTTATTGGGAGACCTTCCTTTTTACCACATAAAGATATATTTGAAAACAAAGACATTGACATTAGCAAAGGAAGATAGCTCGGGAGAAAGAACCAATGGTCAATTTAAAACGCGCCTATAGTACTACAAGCCCCATTCAAATATAAGTCCATACCTGAGTTGATACCTGAGTAAACACTTTGAAATAAACGCCCAAAGTACTTGATAAGTCAATTATGTCAAAATACAATTGCTACTTAGAATTACCTTAGGGACGCGGAATATCTTACATCTTGTATTTGCTACTGCATCACAATATCATTTCCCAAGTATACGTTTTCCTCCCCCATTATAGATCTTAGTAGTAGTTTCCACAAACTGCATGCGGCAGAAAAATTTTTTAAAAACACCAGTTTTGGCACACGATTCGACAAAATGTTGAACTAACAACACAATTTGCTTCACTGGCTTCAAATAACAGGCCTTAGTCCTTCACGGTTACGAAAACTTGAAAGATTTCTTGTGATAAGAATATTCATGGAAAAGGAAGAAGCACTTGTTATATCACCATGCATATTTATAGTGTGCACCCCACCCCCTTTACAAAAGGGGGGGGGGGTATAGCTTTTTAAAACATGGTGTCTACCCCCTAGTTTTAGGAGGGACCTAATCGATTTGCCTACTCATGTTGAAGGAGGGGGCTACACAGTTTCTGAAAAATGGGGGGGACCTACTGTG
>JAOBRC011019780.1:0-16249 GCA_027575255.1 Scolionema suvaense | reverse complement strand
ACAAACACCTCGCCTTTCCTCATTTCCAAATTCGCCCATGATGCCCAGTTGCGTATGAACTTTAAATGCGCAAATACATAGCGGCAATAGCTTAATCATCAAACAGATCATAGATAACAGTTACATTGGCTTCTACGAAGAAAGAATTTGAAGAAAACTATTCAAGTGACATACAACACGCCTACACCCAGTCCAGTCTTAAAGTGTAAACTTCGAGAACGTGAGAAATAATTGATACCTACATTAAGCACATAGTGAGTAGCCATGAATAGCATTTTGCAATAACATGATGGAAAGCTATATATTGTTCTATCAAACGATTCTATGGACGTATACATTATCAAAGGGACGATCTTCGAAAAGTTTCAGAAAAATCTTCCAGATTCAGAGACTGCTTTGGTGTTTCTTCATTTATAAATGCATTACTTTCTATTGAAAAAAAACACTCATAAAGTTACATATATTCCGTGTAGATGCCAACCAGTCAGGTATTCGATTTTATAAGGCTTTTAAACGATATTAAAATTTAACGTGGAAGAAACAATTGAAGCATAGAGCAGCATAGTTGCTGGATCTTCTTAAAGCTAGCGGTTGCAATAAAAAAAATTCAGATTTAAAATTCAAGATACCGTAATGTTTTGACTAAACGCCTGGGGCATTAAAATGTTGGACTTTTTAGGGGGACGCCTATTCGAGGGGGGCATTTCAAAGAGGGGGCCACTATCAAATTTTTATGGAAGTTTTCTTTTTTCCTTACGTATAAACTTTATACCTTAATGAAGTATACACTAGATTACATGTCAATTATCATGGTATAATCTTTTCCATATTTCCATATTCGTATACCAAATAAAAGCCACAAAACTGAAGTAATAATGTAGTACTGGTAGCAGTTTTACATGTGTTAATTAGTGTATCTCTAATAAACACTCCTGTAGAGGGCGCGTCTATTCAAGGGGGCCGTTTATTGAAACATCTCCTGAAAAGGGGGGGGGGGGCGCTTTATTCGAGGGGGGGCGTTTAAAAGAAGGGAGCGATTAATCGAAGCATTACGGTATCTTTCCTCACATAATACTTCGAATCAAGGATGACGGGAAGACCATGAATAAGAAGTACGAATTTGAGTAGGTGATCCACTCTTTGATGGGAATATAGCAGTATAACTTCTGCAGATAAAACTTACTCAAGCAGTCAATAATGACATCGAAAAAATGAGAGGAATAGCAACAAAAACAAGCCACAAAATGTGGACACCTGCAGACGTATTCGATTATCTTTGTCCAAGATCAAAGAAACAAATAAAGGTCCATTCTATACTCTTTACTTCACAAAAGTGAGAAGCTATTTTCAGACAAAATTGCCTTGCCTATGTCCAAAATCAGTTATTTGAAAGAAATTGAATGGTTTCGACATCCGTAAGGGGATCTTCTAAACTTGTAAAAAACAAAATATGCGCAGACCTTACTTATACATTTTTCATATACTTACATATACTTTCAGGGATTTTCAAAATAGCAATTTCTAGACACGTCCACACAAGACAAAGCTTTCCCAAAATATCACAATGGTCCACAACCTTAACAATCTTGCACTTAAGATTCACACCAACAATTACATAACACTGATGGAGCGTTCTACATATGTTTTGGAAAAATCCTAAAAAATAATTATTTTCGGGCGTAAAATGCCACCCACAAGCCGCTCGACAGTTTTCCAGATATGAAAAATGATTCGTAACACAACTTGTGTAGCACCTACAATCCATATCAAAAGACTGATGAAGTGTTCTTGCAATATCTTCAACAACAGAAAACAGGCAGTCTTTGACGTAAATTGCCACCCGCAAAGCGAACATAAACTTCCCCAAACAAATACTAGGCATGCTACATAACATTAGCAATCCTGCCCGCAATATTTATTACGAAAATTATACAAACACTGAAGAGGTGGCCTAATATATTTTAAAACAACTCTGAAAATACCCAATTTTAGATAGAAACAGCCACCCGCAAGCCAACACAGATTTTTCTCAGATATAATGAATGGTTCCTAACATGTTGCCCTTCAGAGTCATAACAAAATTTACAACAAAGTAATGATGCATTCTTCCAGTAGTAAACCAAAACCTGCGAAGTCACAATTTTGGGTCACTTTTGAGTGGAAAAATAGCCACACCCAATGCTAACGCGATTTTCCCCAGATATGCTCCATAATCAAAAAAATTAGTAATGCTTTACCAAACATTCATAGCACAATTCACAAAAACCTGCTAAGGTGTTCTTCAGAAATTAAACAAAATCCTAAAATTGGCCACTTTCAATGCTAATTGCCACCTGCAAGCCAAACAAGAGTTTTCCCAAATACCGATATGCCACTTCACCAAAACGAACAAAAAAGTAACAAATGGTTTTTGACCAACTCTAGAAATGGCTATTTTTAGGCGTAAATTACCACCTGCAATAGCAATTATTCAAAAATCCGGCTGCATCACCTTATTGAGATTACTAATCTTCACGCCGAATTTCAGAAAAATGATGGTATAGATGATAATGGTGATAGATTAGAAGGATCTAATAGATACATAGATGAACGCATAGATGGAAATAATTTTTCGCTTTCTAGCAGGAGTCCAAAATGAGCAAACAAACAGAGATTAAACTCAATTAAACTCGATTAAACAAATAAAATAAAACTGGAGCAGTAACAGGAGCAATATGATAATAAATCAAAAATACGAGGCAATGAGTAAGAATTTAACGGTCTTTTTAAAATCTGGTTGACCAGCTTCAACGCACTGTGCTACTTGAAGTATCCAGTTGTGAAGATGCGTTTTGTATCAACTCACTTCTAAAGAAAGCGGAGTGCATGTCAGAGAGGATTAGTCTTGGACCTTGTAACCTGCACCTCCCTGTTGTGGAGCCAGCCACGGAAATACGTGTTGCGATCCCAGATTAATCGCCACCAATTAATTTTAATGTTAATTTGCTTGTTAATTTGAGTCATGTTATCTTCTATCACAAGTTTTCGATAATCAGATAACAGTAAGATTGCAACAGTCACAAAGCAGAAGAGCAAAGACAAGAATGAAAAAATATCATGTCATTACAAAAGATAACTTTTCCGTTAGTGCGAAGAACCTGTCAGTGAATAAAAATGCAAAACTTCTGGGTGCGCTAACTCGTATCCTGACCTCTTACACTGATATTTCAAACAAAATGAAACAATCAACTTAACGACTTCACCTTTCAACAAAAACATATCAAGCTAACATTGTCCCTAAAGTTTTGCAAAGGAACTCAATGGACCATCTCTTCAAGGTCAAATCTATTATAGGTGCCACAATTGAGCTAAAAATGTTACTTTTATACGAGAATGCATTCCTTTGTTCTAACTGTTGTTGTAGCCTTCGATCAAGACACGCACGATTAGAAGTGTAAGGGTCTTGAATGAAGGCTACTGTTGTTGTCTCTTTTCCATTTTTATTTCATTTAATTTAGCAAGGCTCTAGATCAAGAGCAGGCACAATAAAGGCTAGTTCTGTCAGCTGATCTTCATGATTTTTCCCTTCATTAAGAAAACTATAATAAAGATCCAATTAAACAGGAATCCAAATAACGAAAGGTGTAGCACTCAGTATTTTATGAACGATAAAATGGATACTACATCTACAACGAATGCATTATAGATTCACTTAGTTTACTGACTTGCATTAAACGTGGGTTGGAGACTACCAAATCAAGCAATTGTTTTTTCACTCACAATTACTGTTTTCGATGCTTAACCCTATTTCAACTACTTTATTGCATGAAAATTTCGCGGTTATTTTAATTTTGTGGTTGTTGGGGTCAAAATTGCATTTTGCGGCATTTTAATTCGCGGTTCAGGCAATATTATGTACTTAGCAGCATTTTAATTTTGCGGTTCAGGCAAAAATACGAATTTCGCTGCATTTCAATTTCGTGTTCTAAGTAAAAGATGAAACCGGAAATAACTTGCTTGCTCCAAAATGGTGTATTTTTCACTCGTTTTCGACTAAATATAAACAAAAAAAAACGTTTTACGTTTAAAAACCCGGATTTTTGGTCCATTTTAATCATGCAGTTGGCCCCAAATACAATTTTCGTAGCATTTTAATTTTGCGGTTGAGCTAGAAATGTGGTTTTCGCGGCACTTTAATTCCGTGCTTTTTTTAACTCAACCGTGAAACCGCTAAATTTTCATGCAATAAAGTAGAGGGCATATTTGTCACCCCTCCTATAAAAGTAAACGACAAAAGCACAGGCAGGGAAACTTTGTGACTTTTAACATTACAGTATTATATAAGACAAGATTCAGTGCAAACGTGAAGGTCCCAAAGACAACAGTTGCTGAAATAAAGGATACTTTGTGGAGGGTACTTTACTAAAATTTAGGCACAAATACTAGTTTTCAGACTAATTAAACTAAGAGGAAACCGGCATTCAAATTCATCCTACATGTGCTTTTTGACCTTAAAACCAGTAAAATATGAACTTAGAACCAATGTTCAGAAAACCCTTCTTTTTTAAGTTTTGGTCTAAAATCCCTGAAGAAATGACATCATAAATAATAAATGAGGTCATGGGTACTTTCTTGCCGTGAATTAAAAGTTCACAGTCCATACTATTACCATTAAGTGTGACAGAGCATCCACACAGGTTTTAGGCGGAGGGGGCAAATACGCCCCCTCCTCCCGAGTTAAAATAAGTTGACTCAGAACCCAGTTAAAATACGGATTGAATATTCTACCTTGTCCCCGCTCCAAAAGGCAAAAATTCCACAATTAGGGATAATACTAGCTCTTCATTCTTCATTCACTACACATACACACCTACAGATTTTCTGAAACACGATAATGCTTTCATCAAGTAACTCTAAACTGCATGAAAGTATATATGCACCTCTTGATCCTATGTTGCCCTATATAGAACCGATCCAATTTTGCACAAAGATGTCATTCAAAAGACACTTTAAAAGTTTTATGTCCGGTTGCAAATATGCAGCAAACAAACCTAGTTACCAGGAGTAAAATGGAAGTTAAAGTTTCACTTTGCTCTTAAGCTGACGATGACCGTATCTGATAAACCGTTGAAAGTTTCGCAAAAATTTTGTTTTCTTTCTGAGTGATCTCAGTGGAAAGAAGTTTTTTGAATGATGAAAATCAATATTCAATTCAACAGTAATGCTTAAAACGAACCACTTACAATACACATTTCTTTCTGACTATGCTTCCAGATCACTTGATTAGGAGCCTTCTTAATATTTTGTCCATAAAGTCATCTAAATTAAGGTCTTGAAGGAAGGCTTAATGTTTTCTCTGACAGGATTGAGCAAAACAGTCAAAAGATAAGCTTCCAGAGAGTCAGAGGAGTTCCCGAGTGTTTTGCGATTACCTAAAGAAATATAACTTTGACATGAGTAAGATTATCAAGGGTCTCTCAAACTAACTCGTATGCTGCGAGTCCTACATTGCCTACTTTAAGGGAAGAAAGAGTGAGTAGAAGACATTTTTGCAGAATCTATCTTAGCGATTTGGACTCGAGAAAAATTGTAGCAATTGAAAACTGTTTGACTAGCTTTCTGAAAGAAATTTCTACAACTGAGCCCTCTAGAAGCCCAGAAAACATGCACACAGATGCTTGTTGTGTCCATACTGATTGCCAAAAGTGATTCCCACTGTTCAGCATTTGAAGAGGAAGATGTTCCATTTCATTCGCTGGGCTGAAAAAATCTGTCCAAACAACGTCAAAAGAAAACGAACCTAAAATTTCACGACTGATTTGAATTGACTGCTTGATACTTAAATGCTTTCTTGAAAAATTCGAAGTGAAAAATTTCTCAGAATAAATTTTTGCGATTGGCCAAACTACCTCAAAGGGAAGAAGCTGTTTGCGGAACAAATTTTTGTAAAATTTATTTTCTCTGCCAAATCTGATAGTATAGTTGTCCAATCGCAAAAATTTATTTCCCAAAAATGTCTTCCGAAAAACTTTTCAGATTGAGCATGCCCTAAAAATTTATTCCGCAATCTTTTTAAAAATGTTTAAAGGAAGGGTAACTTCAAGAATGAAATTTTGGCAGTGGATACCTAACTACCTAGAGCCCACCAGAACATAATATTTAGTTTTTACTTCATGGCAAAAGCTTGTGTAGTTTTGGAGATATCAAGGCTCTAAGTTCAGTAGCTACCATCTTGCCTTTAATTATGCATGACATCACTTATGTACCACTCAAATTATCCAAACTTTCTTTCCAAAATACTAACTGTCGAATTGCTTTGGAATATTTTTTCTGTTATTTTATCATAAAGCTGGATAATATCTCACAGATCTGTTTCAGAAAATATACAATCTAAGCATAGGTTACGAATTACTAAGGACATGGGTATGCTTAGTAATGGTACACTGATGACATCAAAATCAGGATGGTAGCTACTAAACTTTGAGCCTTGACATCTCTAAAACTATCCAAGCTTTTGTCATCAAATAAACGCCAACTGTCATGTTTTGATGTGCTCTGTCACCTACTAAAATCTGATTTTTGGCATTACCCTTCCTTTAAATCAATCAGCTCATTTAAAGTCGTAGCATTGTAGTTTTTGTCCTTCTTTCACGCTGTTAAGACTGGTTTACAGATTTCTCACCGCGAGAAATGAAACAAAACATCTTCATCCATCGCAAAAATTAATACAGAACATGCTATTAACTAAGCCCCAAGAGCCAGAATTGCTTCTTATCACCTTCTGAGGTCACACTTACTTAAAATCTCTAATGTAACTAAAACCCATGTTTCTAATTCTCAAAATTCACTTACTATGAGCTACAAAAACACGATGCTTTACTGCTAACAAGTGGATTAAACCAGTTGAAACAATAAAGAGCCTAACATCTACAGAAATGATCTTATCTGATCAAAACTTCAGTGTTCATATGATTTTCTTAACTTTCAGCTCTTCAATGCCTTATGTTCCTCTTTGTTCTGACAAAACAACCCACAGAATAAGTGGATTCACACAAACTTAATTGAGAATCTTTGCGTCAGACCAAAGAACAAATAAAGAGCCTTTCTATTTTCTTTTACAACAAAAAGTGACAAAACCATTTCCGGAGTAAAACTGCCATGCCAAAGTTGAGTACTAGCCCTCTCAACAGAACCCAATGGTCGCAACACAGCTGCTTTTAAAGGGACCTTTTACACCAAAGACTAACCAGATTGGCACAGATCTTGAACTGGTTTCAGGGAACAAGAAAAAAAAAACAAATTTTAGACACATCCACACGAAACGAGGATTTTCAAAAAAATGATGTATGGTTTATAACAAAACAACTATACTGCTCTGAAGCATCACACCAAAAAGTAACTAATAGTGATGAATGGATTTTGAAATATTTATGTGTATAAATGGTAACACCCATAAAGCACAACAGCAGCTATTCCAAAGAAGTCCCATGGGCCATTACATACATGAAGCATTGCACTAAGATGCAGACAACACAACATGTTAGAAAAAATCTAGTGAGGCACTCTGGAATTATTTTCACGAAAGGCTCATTATATAGCCATTTTGGAAAAAAACAAGTCACACAATAAGTGGACTACCGCAAACTTAATTGAGAATCTACACTTCAGATCAAAGAAGAGAATAACACATAAGCCACACGTTTTGCACCACAAATCACAAAAATGTAATAAAGAGTTCTTGAAACCTAATGAAAAAACCCTAAAACAGCAATTATTGACATAAATTGCCATCCACATGCTGTGTGTTCCGAATTATGATTTGGTGTCATGGTCAAGGGCAGAATGTCTCATGCACCTGTGGTTGGGCGTATAGCTACGTGTCAAGGATTAATGCTCACTTCTGGTGGCGAGGTCTCGGAGACTAGACGTGTATCGGTGTCAACATTGATGTAAATTCGAACGGAAAAAAGATAAGTACTATGATCCGACTAGTTTTTATGCATTTATGTAACACTGTGGAACAACATATTCCCATGATACAAAGCATCGGTCATAATAATTATATGCTTTGTTGCCCCTTAGATCCACATCAAAAATGGAAAGATAAACTATCGTACACACATTTGGACAAAAAATGAAAATAGCCATTTTCTGACTTAAATTACCACCACAAGCCTAACGAGATTTTCAGGAGACATGGCATATGGTTCAAAACATGTGTTCATAACGTACACAGAGAGGCCCCTATGAATCACACCAAAGATGACAAAGAACGGATGAACCATTGATGACATATTTGGAAAAAAACCCCCTGAAAACCACCATTTTCGGACATATATTGCCACCCGAAAGCCAAATGAGATTTTCAGGACACATGGCATATGGTTCAAAACATGCATAGAGTTGCCCCTAATATTCACATAAAAAATGACAAAAATCGGATAAACAGTTTTTGACATATTAGGAAAAAACCACGAAAAACGCAATTTTTTGGTGTAAATTGCCACCTGCAAGCCAAACGAGATTGTCTGGAGACATGGCAAATGGCTCATAACATGCATACAGTTGCCTCAAATATTCACATAAAAATAACAGAAAACAGATTAACTGTTCATGACATACAAGGAAAAAACCCTGAAAATCACCATTTTGGGATATAAATTGATACCCGCAAACCAAACCAGATTTTCAGGAGACATGGCATACAGTTCAAAACATGCCCAGAGTTGCCCCTGATATTCACACCAAAAATGACAAGAATCGGAAAAAACCATAAAAAATGCCGTTCTTGGATGTGCATAAATTGCCACCTGCAAGCCGAATGAGAGTTTTCCCAGACATGATACGCAGTCCACAGCATAACTACTACTGACCTATAGTTTCATACCAAAAACCACAAAAAAGTAATGAACAGATTTTGACATATTCTTAAAAACCCAACAAACTGCCATTTTTGGACATAAATCGCCACCTGCAAGCCGAAATTTTTTTTAAAATTCCAGCTCCATCACTTTTTGTCACATTCACACCAAAAATTTCAGAAAAATTCATTGAGACGTTATCTGGGACAATGCCTTGGTGACAGACGGAAGGACGGACAGACCTCATTTAATAGGACTCTTCCACTAAAGCGTGAGTCCAAAAAGAAGGTCATAATTCATGAAGAGCCAAAATTCCCTTTAAACGATGATGCCACCTTAATAAAAGGAACTGAGAACAAGGGGAGTCAAAAAACTCATAAATTGCCATTTTGGCTATAACGTTAGCTGTGGAAGCCGAGCCAGACTAGAAAGTCTTGCTTTCTGAAACTTTGGGTTCTCTATGATACTTTGGAACACCCCAGAAGAAAGCGGAGAAACCCAATACAATCCTCTCGTTTTATCAGCGTGGGTAGCATGCGAGATGTTGCTGCTTACAAAAAGTGATTCAGTATAAAAGGGATTATGCCAGTCTAGACGTACCCTGAGCATTACAAAACACTGACAAACCTTTCTTGAAATAATTTTAAAAATCCCTAAAAATTGACAACTTTGACAATTTTCAGACAAGCTGAAAAACATTTTCCTAGATGACACAACACTTAAACCAAAACTAGTGTTGCCCACGAGACTCATAAAAAAATTCACAAAGTCAAAGGCAAGTTTTCCAATTTATGATACATGTTTCATAGCAAAAGTAAAGTTGTATCAGTCACACCAAATGTGACAAAAAACCGATGAAGGGTGAATGAAATATTTTCAAACATGCCTGAAAATAGCAAATTCTAGATGTAAATTGCCACCAGCACGCCACACACAACATTTCCCACATACGACACATGGATGATACACAACATTTGCAGTGTTCCCTTAGATTTACACCAAGAGCTACTAAGAAGACAAAAGAGATATTCAAATATTTTGGAAAAACCTGAGGTCAAACCTAAGGAGGGTTAGCTGGATACGTTCTGCAGTTCATAACATTAGTTATACAGCACCTAACATCTACACCAAAAATTACAAATAAGTAACAAAGTGAATAATTTGAAAAAAACATTCAAAAAGACTATTTTTTAGCGTTACATGCCATCTCCAAGCAAAAGAAAAGTTTTCCTATTTACGATACATGGTCCATAACATAACTACTATTGCTCTGAAGCAATGGACCGCCTTTTGGTTTTACACCAAAAATCAAACTAAAATTGTGATTGTCTCTTGAGACATCTTGAAAAAAGCCTAAAAATGGCCAAGTGGTCAATTGATTTACTCTCAAACAGTAACTGCTGCTACTGTGCACCCAACATATTAGAAACAACATCTTACTATTTTCCTGGGTATGTATTTGGTGAAACAGAATTCCAAGCATGTTAATCTAACGACTAGCTTTTATCCTTTACTATCCACACATTTCATAAGGTTTAATGAAAAATATTTTTCTAAACCTACATAGGAGGTCAGTTTATGAGTAAGATGTTTAAAAGTACATATTAGAACTAATGCAACTAAAAGTCATGCTCGTCTGAAACATAAGCAGACTAACCTGGAACAGTGAGCACAATGCATGACTGCTAAAAGTAGTATCCAAGCTTCGAAAGCTATCAAATAACTGTAAAATTAAGAAAAAAATGCTATCTAGCCAAAACCTAGTTTTCTTTGGATGCCATAAACTTTTGCCCATTCAGGTATACGTTATACACGTCTGTTCTCACCAAACCAGTGCTAAAACAACACAAAATGAGCAGTTATATGCAAAACGTAATACTTTACCCCATTACCATGCATGTCTACAATTACAGCTGCGGGGGGAAGTACGCCAACTACAAATATCCTTGAACACCTCGCGATTATCACCCAAGCTATTGCAGTGGTGGGAATCTGTCCAACATAACCATTAACTATGTCAACGGACTATCAACTGGGCATGGGTTTGCCAGAACGATATCCAAAACATCCCATGCAGAAGGGGGAAAGAGAATAACGGGTTCTGTTGAAACACAGCACAATTGTGCAATGGGCCCCAATGTCATCGACAGACATTTCAGGAGAAGATTGCTTATACACCATGAAGAGGTCACAGACGATAGATATACAGAGTCTGACTTCATGATTTTCATTCCCATGCCATAAGCCTCGGACTTGGTTTGGATGAGCTAGGTATCTGCCCAGGAACCATCAATATTTCCACCCAGGACCAAGGTTGAATCATTTCCTAGGAGTGAATATAAAGATAATTGTTAAGAGAGCAAAGCAATTCACCACTGGGACTGAAAAGCAGTGAAAACACGTGTGGGCACTTCTAACGGTCCGCCTTCAAAGAATAAGTACATACAGGATCTCATGATATGCATGGGGTCTTAAATTCCAAATCCGGAAAAGCATGGATGCTATCTCTTGGCATTCATTTTCAAACTTCTTCAACTGACACCTAAATGACATAAATAATTAAGAAAGCAAAAAACACTAAGTGTAATAAAAGATGCAACATTGGGTGCTGGTAATGCATATGGGAGTGCAAACCCAGAGAGTGACAGGCAAGGGCTGCCGTTCTCCCCTATTGACAGGGAACTACTCTGTCTAATAGCAGCTAAAGTTATTAGACCATAAGTAGATCTGAAAATTCATTTATAGGAAGCAGCACCCACCCATGCACCAGGCTGAGTGTCAAAAGTTTAATTCCACCAAAGCTGCCACTCATTATGGTGAGCATCTGTTTTCTTATTCAGACCGCCATTATCAGCAACTACAAAGTACACAATAAAGCAACAAGACCGTTATGAATAAAATTTTGGAAAATAGATCATTTGATTAGACATCACCGCAGTGGAATTTTTCTTCATTCCACATCATTCGGTAGTCACATTAGCTAGGTTTTGGGTCATGTTTAAATAATGCAGCATGATTATCAGATTTCTTTCGAATCTCCAGAGCTTCCCAGACTTTTCGTGGAAAATACTTGCTTTCACAAACTTACATTCTGGCCAGAATGTTACTACAAACTTTTGGAAACCCATGCTGTTCCACTACAACATGTGCCCAAGCACCGTGCACAAATTGTTCAAGATTTACTTGACAAACATGAATCTCTTAATAAAATCAAAAAGATACACTCCATTTCGTGTAGCCAAGGTGCTCATTGAGAAGAAAAATATTCCTAACAATTCTGACATAAGTGATAAGTATTGTTTGTGCATTGATTACAGAGCATTAAATAACGTTATTACCAGACTCAGCCTGGCCAAGCAGGGTTTCGTTTTTGGGCCGGCGAACGGCGAAAATTATAGACGCATGATTTTACGTACAGGTATATCTCCGTAACAATCTACACTAAAGTTCCTCGATCTCTACTTCAGTCGACCAGATGCTTGAGTAACTGCAATCACTTCTCGTTTGCTAAGCATGTCTGTTGCGCAGCTGATATGGACAGGTGATGTTTGGAAATGTGCACCATCAAAATGATAATATCTCGCATGATACATTCTCCCCATCGATTCGAATGATTTTGAGGATAATTGAACATGCCGCCTCAGGGCCAGGGCGCATTTGAACTGTCAGAAAACTGTACTTTTGTTAGCAAGAATTTCCAAGACAAAATTATGATCAGCATTGGTGAAATTCGACTAAAGCTAGCTAAACATTTCTCGCGGGCGCACTATGGGGCACCACTATCACTTCAGGTCATCATAAACAACATGCTCAAAGAAATACTTCCACAAGCTGGTGTTTGCTGATCATAAAGCCCCGGGAGTACTGGACTGGTAAGGTGACGGGGACGTGCGGCCCCCAAATCGAAAATTGACCCATGTTTAACGAAGTATTGTGAAGTACTAACTACCTAATACACCATTAATCTTGGTGCCGCAGGCAAAATTTTGGTAATTTATGAGTGTAAATTGCCGAAAATTGCCTCCTCTACTCATAAAAAATGCCTTCTCTGTTGGTTTTAAGGTACTTTTATGCAAGATGAGACAAAAAATAGACCCATGTTTAGGGAATTTTAGTGGGTCGTACCCATCCTTAGTGACCACACGTTCCTGTATGCCATATACGTTAAGTGACCCCCCGGGCATAAAGCTCATCCTTTTGTTTCTCAACTCCTTATCTTCCATTCTTCCACTAGGGGGGAGTAATTACAAAACACAAGTGAGATGAAAACATCAATGAAGGTGAAAAGGTTAGGAACAGAGAAACCGCTCTGGAGTGAAGGCAATGACCTACACCCCCCTGTTTACAGGGTAATGCTCATGTTCTAGGGTTGCCTCGATCTTTGAAGATAGTCAGAAAAAAAATTGTATCTGACTCATTCTACATTTGCAAGACGCATTAGCTGGTATTTCGAAAAATCGAACTCTTGCTGCGCGCACAAAGGCTGCGTGAGAAAAAACGAAGTTAGTCATCCCTTAGTCAAGAAATCGGATAAATGCACCCTGAGCGTGGGGACTTCTTGTGACCAGGGAATTTTAGCATATGAAGTTCAGGGCTGTGCTGATGCTTCGACCGCATTTTATGTTAGCCTTTAACAGAAATATTTCTGTTAACCATTGAAAATTCTTCAGACTGAAACGTTCTGCTTCACATGAAAATTAGGTGCTCTTCTTCTACTCAGCCAAGCATCTAACAACGCTCATCTGTCATTGGCCTGCATGATATGCCTCCATACCAACGCTGATATCATCGTAAAGTTAAAAATAAACTCACTCCAAAATAAGGAATCCTTGTCTTCAGGCCAGTCACTCAACCCTCACCTCTTGAGAATCACCTTTGCCTGCGTTCCTTCTTTTACACAGTCGTTCTCAATGCTGATTCGTTGAATACAACAAAAGGGTGCATTGTCACACAGACTATTTCAATCAATCGAAAACATGCCTAGATTTTAACAGATCTGTTCGTCCACGGAACCGTGTTAAAGCTGGCAGCTGAGCTGTGCTGTGCATGCAGGAGGTATCGTAAGAAGCGTGACATGTCCAGTCCATTCCAGTGTTGATAGAAATAACCATTATTTTGTTGGAATTTGGGTTCGTCCTTATGGGTGTAGCAGTATTGTCGTATATAGAGGAACTGAGAAAGTTAAGTATAACTCCAATTTTCAGAAGTGATATAGCTCTAGAAGATTCTCTGTACCACTCAAGTTTCATTTTTTTAGTCTAACTAACCAGACTAACAATGTACCTTCGAAAGGAAGTCAGAAACACATTGTTTTATGTATTGTTTCAAAGTGAGATTTACTGCTGTTTTAGTGACATTTTTAGGCTAACAGAAGCTATGAAGAGTGTGTAAGAGCGAAGCGTTTGGGGGGGGGGGGGCTCACAGCGGCCCCCAAAACCCCCAGTAGCAAACCTCGACAGCTACACTGCCTCACTTTTGCCGGGACCTTCTTTAAGCTCGCCATTTCTGTAATTTGAAAAACAAAACCCTGGCCAAGTCCATCATTACACCAGTGCTTAGATGCTGCAGTAGGTGACACGTTTCTAAGTGCAATCGACTTCAATAGTGGTTGCCATCAACTGACACATACCGACTGAGCAAAAGAAGCCGTAGCTTTCTCCCCTAGTTTCGGTTACCCACAGTACACACACAATTTCATACCCAAGGGTCTAAAAACAGCTTCACATGAGTTCCAGAGAGGTACGGATAAAATCTTCGAAAATATGGCTGATGCTTTCCTGCCCCCATTTTTTTAACATCTACATTATGTTTATCGTGAGCTAAACATAATTCGTGAATATAATTTTTCACTCAATGCATTAAAGAGCTATTTTGTTCAAAACAGACAGAAGTATCTTGGACATAGAGTAGATAAGGGTTCTCTATCTATGGACCTCGAACAGACCGCAGATATTGTTAATTTTCACCAACCACAGTCAGTGAAATCATTATGTCAGTTTTTTTAATATGACACACTCCTGCAGTCGCTTTATACCAGACCTCAGCATAATCAGCAGTCCATTGTACAACCTTCTCAAACCAAATGTTAATTTTTACCAGTCTCCAGAAGGTAATGCAGCCTTCCAGACAATTAAAACCATACTTTCTACAGAACCTGTAGTTCGATTGCCCTTACCATTCTGACAAGAGACAGACTCAAGTGATACAGGTATTGGGAGTTGTTTGAAAGCCAGGTCAACTTCTGGGACTGCATATGTCGTGACCACATATGTATGACCTACAAGGAATGGTCAGACGAATATCTGAACAGCGCATTTTCATTTACAACCTATAACAAGTGCTGCAGTGTCACATAACATGTCCGACAAGTTAACTGCACATAACAACTCTGGAAATGCTTACCACTGTTCCAAGGGGAAGAAAAGTCACACTTGACCTAAAAATAACTGCCATGGAAGATATGTCCCTGACACACCAATGAACGCTTAATTACTATCCTGACTTTACGTTGACCCTGCATTGGAAGATACATCGCAACAAGGTGAGCTCAGCACATGAAGGACTTAACAAAATATGACAATTAACACACCATTTGGACATGCAATAAGGATAAGTTGATCCATTTGCATTGCTTTCTCTACACAAGAACAAAGTAATGCACTTTTGCCTGTACCGGGACCACCAGTTATCAAAACAGGACACAGCTGTTCTTGCCCAGAATCATTTGCCTCACCATTATGCTGGGAATGTTTGAAATAATGGTAAGCAATAGAGAAGTTATACCGAGTTACCAGTCAGTCGATTTGCAATACTATCACACATGAACTAACCTGTGCAGAATAACAAATGAAAAGCACAATGTCACACATGTCAACACAGCGATATTGCCATGCTAATACCTTCCAAAGTTACCACACCAACATCAACACCTCCAGCAACATTGAACGTATCTAATGAAATACCTTTGTATGCCACAGATCAAACAGCTTGTGCATATTCTATACATAGCTTACAAAGTTTTATTCAAAGCGGTCTTCATGGCCTTCAGTCATCAAGTACTGTAGTATCTTGAATTCACTTTGCTAGAAGTCAGGATGATTCCTTACAGCGATGGAAAACAATTTAATGACTTCTGGATACGAATCAAGCCATTGGCCTGAAAGGATACTCGGAAGGGCGTGTGGAACAACACAAACTTCTCAAAAACCAGTCAATTAAAGTATGACTCTGAACGAAGAAAAAAATATGTAACAAGTTGACCTTACTTTGCAAAGGACTGGCACAGGTTTCATACAGTGGGGACTAGTGTTGGTACATCAGTATCATAGCGCCCTCCATGGTGTCAACGCCCCCAGAAAATCAGTCCCCACCCCTTTCCTGGCAACCCCCCCCCCCCAGAAAATTCAAAA
>JAOBRC011018669.1:5701-16261 GCA_027575255.1 Scolionema suvaense | reverse complement strand
ACACCCCCCCCCCCCCCCCCCCCCGGCCGTACACCAGCCAAAAAAGCCCGGCCTGAATAGGGTTAAAGTCACCGTCTCAGACAGGTTCTTATAAAAAATACGTTTCCAATACTGGAAGCTCGACAGATCGGCTTTGAGACTACTGCTGCAAATAAATATTAGGAGCTCAACGCATATGCAAAGTAACTTCGTTTAGAAATGTTCCAATGATCAACGATATCGATCACTAGGAAAGAAGATCAGGGTTTGATCAGGATTTAAATTAATGGTGGAATGAAAAATTCAGAAATTTGAAACAAAAAGAGTTGGATCTGTCCAATGGTTTCAGATAAAATTTTTCAGAATCAGACTTCTAGCAGACTGACTACCAACTTTTACCAACTAACTAAAAACGTATATTCAATGATTTCCATAAGAGGCGCTCCCTCGAAGAAACGAACATTTTGGCATATTTTTCTCTCACAACCCAATTCTAAGAGCAAGGTAGCATGTTCAAGGAGAACGTGTATTTGCAATGCAATCTGATACTTGAAGTTTGGGATATTTCATACACAAGTGGTAATTTCATACTATCGACATGAATACCTGTGACGTTCGGGCAGATCTTTCCATTAATATTTTCTGCATCCAAACCAGAACAGTTTGGACAAGCAAATCCAGGCGGACAATAACACGTCCCCATACTTGTGCAATTCTGTAGAATCGAGATGAGAAAAAAATAAGAAAGAAATATTAATTAACAAGCTCTATTTCGTAAGCAACTAAGGAAGTTCAAGTGAAATACAGCAAATCGAAGGTTATTCATCATAGGCACCTCGAAAACAGCGAAAGACCCGATTTGTACAGCAATACAAACACGTTTTAACAGCGTAACGTGCAGAAACGTTCGCATTGATCAGCAGGTAACACTCAGAAAGACAATCTGAAATTTAGTCAAAGTTTAACCGAGAGCTACATATCATGAGAGGTTGCAAAGAAGTGTACGTAACTTAAATTCAAGTGCCCACCGCCAATAAAATGGAGGTAAGTTCCTGGAGTTTAACAGCTAGAAAATGTGACAGACTGTCAGAGAGTACTTCAAACTTAAAATCGAAGAGATGAGGTTGGCCTGCTGCAAACTTGCGGCAGCGATGATTGAACACTGGCTGGTACGATCGAGTTCACACTACCAACGCACTTAACTATGAATACAGTAAATGGGTTTGCAGTCTACTCACTAAATTTGAATTATATCGAATGAAAAGCTGCCATTGCTCAGGACGTTTACACAAACTTCAACAAGCCATTAATTTGCCGCCTGGTTCATTTCTCACATGAAAATAACAAATATCAACAGAAGAATACGGCATCACAAAATTAAGAGACACATATATACTCATGGGCAACCACGTTATGGGTGCCAAGTCCTCACTTTAGGCAAAATATTAACAACCAAAGGTCCGATTGCTTTGTTCAATCGACGCAACACTTTATGTGCAAAAAGATGGTTCTATTCAGCAGTTTGCAGTTTTAGACGTCGCCAAGCAATACCCATATTGCTGCACTGACCTACTCATAAAAAATCGCCTAATTAGTTGACTCCTGCAAAAATTGAGAAAAAAGTACTCATCCGGGTTGGTATACCCCATCTCGAACATAATACTTCCCTCACAGCTGCAATGATAATTTTTGGTACACATAAAAAGGTGTCTAATACAAGGTTGCATGCCAATTTTGGTTAAATTTGGGTATCCGGTTGTCTCTTTAGGGGGCCAGAGCGGGTGATCGGACACTACCATACTTCGTTTTCATTTGCCAAATGAAACGTGGAACTTGGCAGGTAGATAGAGAATACCAAGTCGATTATGTATTCTAAATTTTGGCGCAAAAGAAGGACGGCTAGGGTATTTCACAGACCGGTCTGCAAACTAAAAAATAGAGTAATTTTGGTGACTTTTCGCGTTTGCAAAATAGCCCCTGTTAATCAAAATGTCAACAAACGTGGCAAACATATCAAGGTTATTAGGAACAATGTCCCTGCCAAGTTAGAACATGATTGGTGCCGTAGAACGGGGAGATATCGATGAAAAACCTCTCGGGCAAGCAGATTGCTCAAAAGTGCCCCTTGGACATGGGCCCATACTTCCAGTTCCAAAAATGGTAGGATAGTCATTTTTGCGCCAAAAGATACCCAAAAGGGAAGAAGGGTGTATACTCCCTCCCCTTTACCGACAAAGGGTTAAGAGATTCACATGCGAGCTTCCTATCAAGACAGAACTGAGAACATCGTCTGATGCTACAATTAAGAATCAAACCGAAGCTATGGTTCTAACGATTGGCTTATTCACTATTCTGCTGGAATTACGGAATCGGGCAAGTTCACCTTCGACACAACGACAGTAACATTTTTACAGGACGTTGTCCCATCCATCAGCTAAGACGATGAAATATACCAGTGGTGCCTTCAACGTATAATACGTTAGGACATTTGCATCCCTCTGCTATTACGATGAAATTCACTAGTAGTGACTTGATCCCTTCTTTCAAGACTATGAAATTTACAACTGACAACTCCATCCCTTCTGTTAGGAGTATGAAATATTTCAAGTGGCGGCTTCTTCCCTTCTGCAAAGACTATGACATTAACATTTAATCCATCTTGGCAGATTACAACAGTTGTCTTCAACAGTTGATCTCGCAAAGCCCCATTCAGGAACGAATCCATAAGATAGACAGGTTCATAATGCGAATATCTATCAACCTACCCCTCCATTCAGGCACGTTTCAACACACGGTGGAGATTCAGGAGTGACACATTTCTGATTCAGACACACCTACGAAGAGATTCAATAAATAAAACTTCCAACGTATTAGGGATACTTCAATCAGCCGCAAAATCGAAACCGTTCATCATTACCTGCTGAAGGGTACACTTTCGTTGGAATCGAAACTACGAACGACGTCAATACAAAATACACCATATAACATGTTGCTGGGGTATATTACGGACTCAACAAGTAAACAGAATGTGGCGACTCCCGCGACACTTTTTTGTACAATGAAAGTTTGGATCACATTAGAGACAGAAAATAGACAATCACAGTTAAAGAAGGTGAATCAGAATGGGATTACATACTTTTGGCTAGAAGGCTTTCCCCCATCCCAGGAGTGGTTCATAACATCAATGCTGTAGCCACCCACATGAAAAATTATGAATGAGTTCTTGAAAGTCCTAATTTTCGCCCAAATTGCCACCCACAAGCCAAACGCGACTTTCAGGAGACATAGCATGTGGCTAAAATATGCATAGAGAACAGTTTTCGACATCTTTGGATAAGAAACCATTAAAAACGCTATTTTTTGCCTTAAATTGCCACCTGCAAGCCAAACGAGATTGTCTAGAGAGATGGTAAATGGTTCATAAAATGCGTACAGTTGCCTCAAATATTCACACCAAAAATACTGATAAACAGATTAACCGTTCCTAACATACATGGAAAAAACCTTAAAAATCACCATTTTTTTGACGCAAATTGCCACCCGCAAGCCAAACGAGATTGCCAGGAGACATGGCATGCAGTTCAACACATGCGTAGAAATGCCCCTAATATTTACACCAAAAATGACAAGAATCGGATGAACCGTTTTTGACTTTTTTGGAAAACAAGTCACATAAGTAGTGCACTCCCGCAAACTTAATTGAATCCCCACGTCAGATCAAAGAAGAGAATAACACATAAGCCATAAGATTTGTAAGACAAATCACAAAAATGTATTCAAGAGTTTCTTGAAACAATAAAAGAACCCTAAAACAGCCATTATTGACATAAATTGCCACCTGCATGCTGAAGAACAACATATTCCCAAAATATAAAGCATAGGTCATAATATATGCTTTGTTGCCCCTACAATCCACGCCGAAAACGAAAAGACACACCATTCTTCACACATTAGGACGAAAGCCTGAAAATTGGCATTTTCTGACTAAATTACCACCCGCAAGCCTAAAAAGATTTCCTCAGACACAACACATGGTTCACAACATATGCAGAGAGGCCCCTACGAATCACAAAAAAAACCCAGATGAACCGTTCATGAGATATTTAAAAAAAAACACGAAAACAACCATTTTGGGGTGTAAATTGCCACCTGCAAGCGAAACCAGATGGTCATGCGACACAGGCATATGGTTCAAAACATGCATAGAGTTGCTCAAAATATTCAAATCCAAACTGACAAGACTCGGACAAACAGTTTTTGACATCTTGGGATTAAAAACCATGAAGAACGCCACTTTTCGACATAAATTGTCACCTGCAAGCAAAACGAGATGGCCCGGAGACATGGCAAATGGTTCATAACACGCATACAGTTGCCTAAAATATTCACACCAAAAATAACAATAAACAGACAAATCGTTTATGACATGTGCCGAAAAAACCATGAAAATCGCCATTTTTAGACGTAAATTGCCACCCGCAAACCAAACAAGATTTTCAGGAGACATGGTGTATGGATAAAAACATGTGTACAGCTGCCTCAAATATTCACACCAAAAATGGAAAGAATTGGATGAATGGTGCTTAACATGTTTGCGAAAAACCGTGAAAAACGCCTTTTTTGGACGTGTATAAATTGCCACCTACAAGCCGAACGAGAGTTTTCCCAGATATGACACGTGGCCCACAGCATAACCACTACTGTAGTTTCACACCAAAACACACAAAAAAGTAATGAACAGATTTTTAACTATTCTTAAAAAACCCTAAAAATGGCCATTTTTGGGCATAAATTGCCATCTGCAAGCTGAACAAAAAATTTTTTCAAAATTCCAGCTCCATCGCTTTTCCTCAATTGCTGATTGTCGTCTTCACACCAAATTTCAGAAAAATTCATTGAGCGGATATCCGGGAAAAAACGTTGGTGACGGACGGATGGACGGACGGACGGAAGTACGTGCAAACAGACCTCATTTCATAGGACTCTTCCGCTAAAGTGGGAGTCCAAAAACGAAATACGAAGATAAGAGGACACAAAACCCTATTATCTGCAAATATGAGAATTTTGTGGAAGCATGTAGAGTAAGGTTTTGCAGAACGTACTCGTCTGTCATAGAAAACATAAAGTTAGTTTTCCTCTTTTTTTCTCATAATTTTTAAGGCCCAACGCTTTTACATCACGGTCTTTATGTCATATATTTTGGCCTCGGTCACGAACTGTTTTTACAGTTTGTAAAGTTTTCAAGCAGCAATGTTAAAATCTGTTCCACAATAATTTGGGACACACATAAACGTACAATATATGCAAAGCTATTTTCAGGGTTTGTCAAACCACGTTTTTCAAGATCGTTGGTCAAACTGTTAGCTATAACATGATTCTGTTGCCCGGGCCACTTACCTTAAAATCAAAACTTTTCACATGGATTTCTTTTCGAGAGTCTATTTTTTTGGAGCGTTTCACGTGAATATATTTTCGCGAATCAGGGGTTAGTAGAGAAAATGCGCGGAAACAATTCATCGAATGCAAATCATGCACATCAACGAAAAATAAGGAGGAAAATATCGACATGCACATTGCGAGAATGAGCTCGAGCAAATTGGTATTGGGCTAACGATCAAATAAATTTGGTTTTGGTCAGGTTACAACTTCCTTTTGATAAATTTTGCATGGATTTAATATTGCAAATTTAGCAGAAATCCGCAAAATTAATCCACACACACACATCAAAAGTAAGGTCGATCATGTATCTTTCTCGTTCGTGCAGTTCTGAATGGACTTAAAAATATCTCAAAAAGGGTAAGAAAGGAAAAAAAGCAAAAACCACCAGGTATAACCGATGCGGGAAAGGTTAGAAAACAGAATCGATGAAATATCATTTCATGTTGATTGGCAATCGAATGAGAGGATTCCCTCCGTTCACAATCCATGAATAATTCCATTTCTATAAACATTCTAACTTTGAAATGTGTTGCATCCAACTAAGACTGACATTATAAATAAGGTTTTGACACCAGATAAAAACAATCCTGTGACCTAAACTTTTCCAAAGACTCGAGTTTCGAGTCCATGGCCTTTTTTTTACTTTATGTAAGTGTTTACTCTTTGCAGGAAGATTTTGTAATCATTTTTTTTTTCAAAAAGGACATGCTCCACCGCAAGTAACCAAATTCAATTCAACCCTCAAGAACAGACATCAATGGCACGCACCTTGTCTTTATTTCTTCCACACGTTGTTCCATCGGCAATCAGATATGGATAACTCAGTTCAGGGACAACATAATTAGGCATTGCAAATCTGAAAAGCAATGACAATCAAACATTTTCATAATACAATTGAGAAATTGGTTAATCGTAGAATTAGCAGAACCGCGCCATGCATAAGAATGTGACCTTGCCAGATCCTTAAATCAGGGTCATGTCCTCAATTTGTGGGCGGCACACGCTGACAAAACCATACCTCAGTACCCCCCCCCCCCAACCGGGTTAGAAGTGTGACCGTCATTAGAATGCTGATTATCCTGGGGGACATAAGTGCCCCTGCATCTTAGGACAGAGACAAATGCTGAGGTGTGTCAGATAGACTTGAAGTTTTGACTGTACAGTAGTTGCGTTGTGACAAAAGATTCAGGAAAATAGATCTTCTTTCTCATGTTTTTCTCTTTTAATGTCATTTGATAGAACTGAGCTATCTGGGATTTGACATAACGAGGACGTTTTGAGAATAATAGAACATATCGTGATTAATCCCAACATGCTCTGCGCAATGCATTGTGGCATTGTTGGGGGCATGCGACGCACCAGTGCTTTGGTGGCTGTGCTTGGCAATCGCTTCAAAATAGATCATTAATTTGGATATTGACAACATCTCTTTCAGTTGGGTTGGGCTTGTAAGACGCCTAGAGCAACATAGTATTGATTCTCTCCCAAGAAAAATCACAGAACTGACTTCAAAGCGAGATATTTTAGCCATAAATCCAGATATTTCGATATTTCGGCGCATCAAGCACAACGGTGGTCACCATATTTCCTCCCTGCTCTTCGCAACGAGAGATGAAACAAGACTGTCCTGTAAACCAATGGCAGCGCTACATGATGTACGGGTTGTCTTGAAAACCAATGAAAACGCAGCAAGCTGCTGAAGAAACAATGCCATGCATTTGCCATCAATTACAGATACCCTTCATCTTGCACTTTTCTTTTGAATCTATGCATACAATTTTTACTTCAAAGTAGTTAGATATATGAATCTTGCAGCCCAACAAAGAAAACCTTCCCAGAAACATATGATTACAGAAATTTTTCCTTGCCTTGCAACATTTAAGCTAAAGTGCATTACTGACCCCCGTCTCCGTATAGCAAGAAATCATGCTGAACTGTGCCGAGGAACTAGTTCCTGGAAACGTGCCCGGTGTAGCTGCGATCGAAAAAATGATGGAGAAAAAACATGTCGCTTTGGTGATTTGTGCCTTGTTTATGTGCTACGTCGACACCATGGAATTAAATTTGATGCACAGAACAAAGCGAAATCGATGATGCTTTTAATATGAGGAAATCTATTTGAGTAACTTTCATAGAGCTCTTGTGCAGGGTGGAAGAATACGCTATCACGGTGGATATGTAGTAGTTCTGATAACCGAGTTTTTGTTGCTTGGACTTCATATTTGCTGCTTGATGAAAACTGTTTTGAAGGAGCTGAAGCTTGTTCCTGCTATGATGCAGTTCCTATTCGTTGTTCACGATTCAATTAATGATGTTGAATGAGTGGATGGTAACGTTACTTTATATGTTTCTGTGATTTTATAGCGTGTTACGCCCCGTACACATTTTTCACGAGTGTTTCCTTACTTCCACTGTCATTAATCTCGCACTCACTCAAATACTGCTGAAGTTGAGAGGGACCGTCTACCTTTCGAAATCAAGCCATTTGAATTCAAAAGCAATCAAATTAATTATATAATAACATAAATCTCGCGACTGCTCGCTGTCAACCTCACTCTCTCTCAGCGCGACTTTCCTGTACTTGCCCCATGCAATACCAGAAGCCTTTGCAAAAGTCGCAATATCGGCTAATCGCGATATGGTCTATTTATTTGGCATATAAAACACGTACTACTATGACCTTTTGCTAGTAACGATTCAGCACCCTTTTTGTCCTGCGGAGAGCGATGTCCATTCCCCTCAAGGCATTTTCATGAGTAGATATATCTGTTGTGTTTTTGGCGATATGCAAAACTAACCATGTAGATTCATACACAACATTAGGAATTCAGATAGCAATAACATGTTAACTTGGTCTTACGTGCATCTTCTGAGAGTACCCATTGTCGTTGTTCCAGCTGGAAAACTGTTGTCCTCATGCTCCACGCAAGCGACAGATCCACATTCGATGTCTCTAAAACATGAAATACACCCATAACAATAACAACGAAAACTCTGTTCTAGCAAGGTGCATTATTGGTCAATTCATATTCAACCTGGTGCTGATCCAACCTTAACCAAAATTCGTGGAATTCCACAGCACCACTATGTCCTTCTCCAATTGTTGAACGTACCCAAGAACAGGTGGCCAGGGTGCGAATAAAGAGGTAAAACGAACTCTCCCTCGTGTAGTACATCGAAAGTAGATCAAACCAAGGCGTGCTTTGCTTGAATAACAGCTCAGCCTTTTCTGCTTGCAATGAACAGATTCTATCAAAACAATGTCAATGGCAACAATGTTTTTGGGCCGTGGGGCCACGAAATGTTTGTCACGAGTACAGAGAGGAAAACGTTATCATAAACAGAGGTACACTAGTTTTTGCAATGGCACTATAATCTTAAATGTCCAAATGTACCAGTAAAATCAACCCTTTTCCCCCAGAAGCATCTTACAGATTATTCCATCTTCAGTCGTACCCGGGCTCCGCGATACGAGGCGCAAATGTGGTCAGGATAACTACTGATAAACGGGACAAGTTTTGATGAATAGAGATTTCAGTCAGGAAACAGAGAAGCAGTATATACAAATCAATCAATGTTTACAGAGAACACCATTACAGCTGGGCCTTGAGCAGGTGAATATCTAATGACTCTACTTTCACCTCAAAGGTGAATTTCATGCAATGGAGGACGCGGAAATGTCCTTTGTGCACCTCGGGCCAAGTCACTGTGTTCATTTTTATAACTTCTCGTGCTCATATTTTTAATATCACACAAACAATTTCATAAGATTCATAATTGAAACTGTGACCTTGACACACTCTTAAAATTCCTCTTGCTTCCATACTCTTGAGTGATATATCAAAAGAAATGTCAGATGGCTGCAGAGCAAAAAGCATAACAACACAACACCACTTTTCACCAAAACATTAAAATTCAGAAAACGTAAACATCAGGCAGCCTTAGTTTACCTCGTACAAAGGGACACTCACAGAAACAGATACAAAACGGTTACTTACTCCCAGCTACAGGGTATGTAATCACCGAAAGTTCCGTTGTCAAACACTGTTCGACCACAGTTGAAAAAATTGCGTCCTCGCATGTTAAATACAGAGCAGTACTGATTGAAGCGAGTGGCTGAAATGAGGGAATAGGTTTCTATAGCTTTAAAGTAATTATCCAACTAAACCCTGATGAAGAAGTACATAGATACATGATTTTTATACTGAAGAAGAAATGTTGCCACTGTACTTCATTAACCCTACATTAACGGGGGTGGGGGTGGGTTGGATGGATTCCACCCTCGAATGTTTTTTTTGGAAGGCAAATTTTCTGTAGGGGCCTGACGTTTTTGTTAACTTTTCCCAAAATTTATCGGTCTATTTATCGGTATTTAACCTTACTTCAAGGCCCTCTGACTAGTATAGTCTAAATCACAATAAATTGAACCGTGATTGGAAAATTTCCTGAACAATAACACTTTATAGCGGCTTTGAAATATCGAACACACAGAAAAAGTGCACTTCACTCCACGGCCCATAGCTTTGGTTTGAAGATAGATACAGACTTGGTTTATGCCTTGTTTTAGCCAGGAAAAAATTGGTCTATAAACATGCCAAATTACAGCCTTTTAGGGTGTGGTCTTCAGGGCATTTCCTAGGGGGGGGGGGGCGGTTGTAATCCAGCCCACCCCCCCTCAAGTCATTGTATTTCGCCAAAAAGCCCATGTAATGTAGGGTTAAAATGAACATACATTCGATACCCAATTCTGACCGATCACACTGTTCATGAACAAGAAAGTGCACCACATACTCTATTTGGACCAACCACACAGGGTAAGGTACCTCGTTTTTATGTTGGACATTAAAAGTCAGTTAACGTCAAAGGAGAATTCAATTGATAACAAAAGGCGTAGTCCAGCACATCTCATCAAAGAGTCACTTAAATGTCAATACATTTTATCAGGGCACGAAACAATGCCACTAGCAGCGTGAAAATGAGTAGCTGGCATAAAGAAACAATGCTACTAGCAGCGTGAGAATGAGTAGCTGGCATAAAGAAACAATGCCACTAGCAGCGTCAAAACGAGTAGCTGGCATAAAGAAACAATGCCACTAGCAGCGTGAAAATGAGTAGCTGGCATAAAGAAACAATGCCACTAGC
>JAOBRC011018668.1:0-24299 GCA_027575255.1 Scolionema suvaense | reverse complement strand
ATCTTTCCTTGGGATTTCTTTCGACGCTTTGGCGCTGGCCTCTGGCCAGCCAGCGAGCGGCGAAAGCAGCGAGTATTAAAGCATATACCCTAGTTAGATTCCTCAATCCTTGTGTATTATATGCCCCGATTTGATTGTTCAAGCCCAGTGTTGAACAATTTTTGAGGATTATATGATCTTTTTCACTTAACGTGTTAACCATGCATCAATCACCTTTGTGAATAAATAGTAGCCACCATCTCTGAGTATAATTGTATCTTTATTGGTTATCTTTGTTCTGAATTCGTTCTTCTAGGTCAATACACTGAGGCAGTAGAACTACTAAATTGCGGCCAGAAGTTGTCGGATTGTGAAGTGTATGTACAACCACGCTGCAGTTATGGCCCATTATTCCTCCATTGTGCTCAAACAGGTATGTAGTTTATTCTTCAGCTAAACATCATTTTTCAACATATCCGCGTGCCGGAAAACTTGTTTTTCTTGGAACAGGCTCAGTATCCCATCTAAATACTATCGATTTTCTTTTCTTTTTTGCATAAATAACACCACATATATAAACAAAAGAAAAATCAATATAGGCAATATCACCAAGCAGAAAGCACAGAAAATGTTATAACGTTTACCTGTTATGCGAACTGCGATTCTAACATAGTTAGGGTGCGTCGTCGCATGGGCTAGCGAAACATAAAAAGCTGAAGTGAAGTGAAGTGAAAGTAAAGTGAAAGAAAGCATTAAGAGAAACGACGATTATCAATTATGAATATTATGGTCACGGTAAGTACTTTTACGTTTTCTACAGCTTTCACGCTATCTCTACAATAAGGAAGAATTTCACAGCCAATTTCATGTGATAATTCATTGAAAGCTCTCCCAATGATTTTAAATGTATAATTAGAGAGTTTATTCGATATGAATGAAAAGTGGTGTATTTGAGTAAGCAGTGAGTGGAATATTCAATTTCATCGTTTGCAATGTGTCAAAGTGAATCACTGGTACTGTATCTTCAAAATTCTGTTTGAATATGCCTTTTCGCAACTCGTCATCAGGCAATGCATTGTGGGATGGCCAGGGGGCAAGTTAAAATTAATGTTACAGTGCCAACAGCAAATGGTCTTTTCATACTATCAATACGGCTTTCAGCAAGCAATTACGCCCACTCTGTGGGCGTTCAGTTTGAATTTATGTGCTCGTAGATCACTAAGTGCGACACGTAATTGGTGCATGAACATTATTCCCAATAAATGGTTAATATTGAACACAGATTTACAACTCGGTCGAATCATTTCTAGCATTTCTGTTTTAACCCTATTTTAACTGGGCTCTGAGCCAACCTTTTTTAACTGGAGGGGGGCGGGGCATATTTGCCTCCTACCTAGAACTTGATTGGATACTCTGTAACACTTCAAACTTCTCATGGTGATAGTATGGACCATAAACTTTTGTCTTACGCTAATAAAATACCCATAATCACATGTAATTATTCATGATGTCATCATTCTAGGGCCTTTGGACCAAAATTCTTCATCAAAAACTGGTTCTAGATTCATATTTACTAGGTGTTAAGGTGAGGAAATACCTGAAACATACATTTCAGTGCTGTTTTAGTTTTAGCTAAATTGTTGTGAAAACAACTATTTAGGCCAAAATTTTGGTAAAGTACCATTTAATAAAAATCTCATATCTCGGGAACTATAGGGTTTGCAGCGTTCAAATTTTCACTCAATCTGTATTAAATCATTGCATTAACGGTTAACATAACATGCTTTTTGACTATTCCACCATAACAAGGGAGGGTGGTTCCAACTCCCCCCTCCTCGGAAAACAAACTTCCACTATAGCTATGGCCTTGAACTTTGGACCTAATTTTTGCCCATAAATTAGGGAGAAGTTCCAAATTTTGGTCCCACAGTAGGTCTGATCTGCAATTTACACGCATTTGAAATTTCCAAAAACCAGTACAAAAAAATTTAATATGGCGAAAAACGCTTGGCAATAGGAATTTCTGACATAAAAGTGATGTATTAAGGCTTGAAAAGCTGCATTTTAGTGGCAGCGCAAGTAAGAAAACATTATATCTTCAGAAATAAGTCTCAAAATATGGAAAAAATTTGGACTTTACAACCGTATTTTAACCCCCTGGCACGTGGATTTTTTTCAAATTTGACATTTTCTGAAAGAGCTCATTAAAAGCTACCATTTAAGCCCAAAATCGTTGAAAACGGTTAAACAGGTGTGAAATAACCGCCAAAGAAACGAAAATTTGACAAAAGATGACATTACCCCCTGTCAGAAAATAGTCAGGTGACACCCTCCTGTTATAGATATGACGACAAAATTTTAACCAGAAGATGTGCAAGTAAATTCTGATTAGACTTGCGAAAATTGGCCGCAACAGCTTTAGCCGTTTTTTCGCAATAAAAAATCTTAGACTAGGGGGAGGTGGAACCCCTCCTTGTTATGTTGACCGTTAAAATTTTATTACAATTTTTATATTAGGGGAGGGGCAAATATGCCCTCACCCTGTTAAACTAGAAAATACGTGTAAATCACAAAGTTTTTCTAATCAACACTGGCAGCAGAGACGAATGAATACTCAAACGCCTTTCCACAGTAGTAATAAGTGTTGATAGTTTCGATCATCCTCAGTGAGTGCTTATGGGTATGTTGCTTATTTCGTTGTACGACCTAACAAGACGCTGAACATCAATCTTACCTGTGGCCTATAACCACCATATACCTCCTGATGTGTGATCAAATAGCACAATCCTATGCAGAGTGCTTGTTCAGCTGAAACTAACCTCAAATATTTTATGGATATCAATATCAATGTAACTTTTCTAAAGAAAAGTAAATTCTAATACAAAAAAAACTGCATTTGGCTGGAGACCAATGCGGCTGTTGCCCATATTTTAGAGATAAAGCATTTTTTCGCATTTAGATTAAGATGCCAGATGGATAAAAGTTAGAAATATTTTCTCGTAAAACGGTTTACGAAGGCACGTGGGTGCCTCTGTTATCATATCTACTCGTAATGCAAATAATGTAGTAGCTGCTAGTCCGGCTGAAAATACTCGCAAGTGAAGCAAATTATTGCATTGGAATCTGGTTACGAAAGTGAAAATTGAAGCCTTCATTAACAATGTAATTCATTCAGAGAGCACATCCAGATCGAGTGCGGTATAATTCACCAAACTACGAACTCGTCGTACATGAAGAATACAAAAGATAAAGCACCATTTTTAGCAGATCGTTTGTTATATAGGAAGCCATGCTTTAACTGAGGTGCAAAATATGCCGATAAAACGAGCAGAACACTTAACAGCAAGATTAATAATCCTTTGACTACGATGGGAAACTGGTGTTCCAGAATTTTAAATTGCCACAGTAAGAGAGATATGTTCATTATAATCGCTTTGTTACATCTAGCAAACACTAATATTATTTTAAAACAAAGAAAAATGCAATGATAAATAGGGTGGTTCCAGTATTAGTCCAGGTCTGCAAAAAGGGGTCTGGAGCGAGTTTGTCCTTTGTTTTATAATTGGCTTGTAATTGATCTTTCTTTTGGCAAAATAATGATTGAGCCCAGGTACTAAATTCTCATTATCCAAAGATTACACTTCTTACATTATAATGCCTTTTGCCGTTCGCGAGATAAATTTCATTTTGTAAGATGGGACATCACTGTCCCTGTGATAGATAAGGGTGCACAATATACCGCCACAGTGTATAGCTCCTGGTCCTTATTGTAAACTGACAAAAGTTAATGTACTAAACAATACCTTCAGGGATGCTACTTGCCGGAAGACTGTGAACACATTATATGATTTGATGCTTGACATAACGTCAGATAATAAATGGTAAAATGTCCTAATGTTCGAAGGTAAAATGCACTATCACACCTACATCACCACGTGTCCTAGTTGACAGACTTTCTCTTGACGACCAGTTTCCTGGGGACAGAATATCTATTCCGATTTATTTTGTACTTTAACAGAGTACGTCAATTTCCCCCGTCCCTTCATGAATCGGGTTTTAACAGTGTGAACTGAGCACGTCAGCACAGTGGCCAAACATGAAAATAATTTGTGTAGTATTTGCTTTCTAGAGGCAGTACCGAAGGTTGGAAAATGTTCAGAAGTATGAGATCATATTGATGAAAACCATTTACTTGTGTTCAGATTACAGATTGGTATCAAATAATTGTGGTGATTAACAACATACGACAATGGGAGGGATGGATAGTTGTGCTATTACTTGCTCCTATTTTCGACGATGGATATTGTTTATGTCAACAGCTCTATTGTATGCATTATCTTGACTGCTAGTCAATTGACATTGTCAGAAGCTGAAACCGTGTTTGCCTAGTCTTCAATAATTAGATTTGGTATTCAGCAAAAAGAACTGCCTCCATCACAATATTTCTACTCTGCCGTGGCAATGCGTACTACACCATCCCAACCTTTTCCAACGCCTATGAACATATGCCTTCAGTGTCGTTGCTGTGTCTTTTGTGATCAGAGAAAGAAACGGTTTTACTTAGTTCCCTATGACGTAACACTTTTCCTGCACATAAGCTGCTCTGGGTTTACATGGTCCAGTATTCATCGAGCTCATAACATTTGTGATATTGTTAATTGTATATTACTATCGATGTGGCAATACCTTATAGTAGATAGTTCATTCAGATGCTTCATCTCTTTGACTTCTGTATCAAAGAAAAGTCAATTAGGATGAATTACTATAGAATTTATAAGGCCGATCAAATGGAACTTTTTAGTACGAAGAAACAGTGTATAAGAACTCCTGCATCTTACGTTTCTTGTATTAATTTCCACGTGACTTCAACCATGAAAATTTATGAATGTCATTTTATTGTGAGCCATAAGCAACAGTATCCACGTTATCCTCTTCCTTCCTAGGGACCTCATTGCCCTCATGTGGTGAAGGGTGATGACTAGTATGTATGCACCTCAGAAGGAATTTGTAAAAACTTTATACGTAATAAATTTTTGTTTTTCTTACTACTTACTCCTTATTCCGATGAGCTTGAAAAAATATTCATATCTCCGGAACAACACAACGGATTCCATCATACATTAGTGTAAACCTTAGTACTAAAATAACTCCCAGCCGAAATAATTTCAGCTTCCTACAGCACGCTACTCGGAAGCCCTTTATGGAAGTCTACCTAGGAGGGTAAATTTACACTCCCTCAACCAGAATAGGGTTCAATACATGGTCGCGGACTTGGGTTAGGGTCAAGGTTGAGTTTAGGTTAACCTTACTTTTGAAAATATTCCTCATTCTTACGATAAACCGTAATTTTTTTGAGGATTAGCTGAATTTTTTTATGTGATCGGATTAGTTCTGTTATTATTCAAACGGATTTCAAATCCATATTGCCATATTTATAGCATACTACATCTTTTCCAACCCCCTCAAAGTACTCGGTCTCCCGGGTCGCACATTCGTCAACCGAAGTTTTGCGTACTAAGTGAGCCATGACAGTAACCTATAACAACTAACTGTGAAAGTAACAATGAAACTCTTTTGCCACAGCTCATAATATGCCTATGTTTGGACACATATGGGTTAGCAGATGCGTACCAATCGTTCCCCTGAAAATACAGCAAGGTAGTCACAACTTTAGCAAGGAATTCGAGAACTCAACAAGTGGCTTTCCAATTGCTGTATTTTAATTGAATCTGCAGTTCTCGAATTTTGCGTTTGAGCTGTCAGTGCATCGCATTATGCAATACTGCTGACGAATATTCTGGGTATCTGTTCCTTTAATATGATATCTTGCAGCAATATTTCCATATTCTTTATCTCAGGTCAAAACATGCAGTTAATGGATTGTCAAAGTGGGACGTGCTCTCCTTCAGCTGAAGGTGTTCTTGAAGGAGTACTCGCTACCGGAAATTCTTTTGTTTGCAGTGAAGGGACAATTGGACATGAAACCCAGCATCGCCTGGCAGATATCGTTTGTAAGGAGTTGTTTAAGTGAGTGTTTGCACGTTCTTTTATTCTTACCACTGTATTTAGTTCTTATTCCGGAATCCTATTCTGGTCTTTTGAAATGGCCTTTCGGAAATTGCTGGGATTGTTTTGGAGCAGTTTCTCCTGTGTCGTATCTCCCTTAACGGCTCTTCTGCACTTTTCCAATAATACGATAAGCAGGTGGCAGGTGCTAACAATTCGTTTAAAGAGTTTTGATGCAGTTTCATAGTCACTAACCGATAACACTTAGTAGAGTAAACCTGTTTTAGTTTCTGCTACGCTTGTTTTATATGCAAACTCTTTTTATGATAATCACAAGTATCAAAATCGTCAAAGTTTAAGGATGTTTTAAGAACCAGCCTAAGGTATAAAATATATAAAGTATTGAACTACTGCAATACGAGAATTGGAAAATTGAAAAGGTGAATGCACACGTTTTTATTAACGTTCTGCAAATTCCTCTACCAATTGTGTATCTACATACCTTCTTTATGCCATCTATTCGGTGAAGCCTTACCAAACTTCATTCCAAAGTAATGTCTCAAATTAAACGTCATTCGAATTCAAAAGTCATTTGAATATTGAAGACGAATCGAACGTCATAGAGGTAATATTGGTAGTACAAAATGTGAACAAAAATAAAAAATCAAATTTCACTCAAGAGTATCCCAATTGCAATGAATTGTAAAGGATCGCAGTGCTATGCTCTATAGCGTTATAATATCACATATACTTGCTTTAAGCAATGCAACGGTCAAATATTATATTCAAGGTCTCTTAATTGGAATTAAGCCCATAAATATGCCAGTATAACATAAAGTTAAGTCGCCTGAAGGTATAAGCTGTATTGATTAGTGTAATGCGCCCCTCCATTTCCTTCCTGAAGAAGTGTGTTAATCGCAGTCATTGGTCATGGAAATACTTATCTTTAGATTAGTAATCATTACATAATGTAATTTTTCTTTCTGTTTGTTTTAGCTGTATACATTATGAGAGAGGCTTCATTGTATGATCGGTTTCAAATATTTCTTGATTCTAGGGAGGGGGGGGGGGGCGGTTGCGGAGGGGCACGTCCTCTGCTTCTATGCTCTGCATGTAGCTAAGGCCTTACCTGAGACCGTATTTTTCCTCTCTCCTGCATTAGAACTTCTCGATTCTATCTCTGTCTAGAGAATAAGGAGCTGCCCAATGTCGAAAAGAGAAGATCTGCCCATAAGAATTGTCATTCTCAGCATTCTCAAATTAAAACTGATGAAACTAGAAAAATAGATTAAAACTTAACCCAAACTTATGAGACTCACTCCTCTTACCTTGCGAGAAGATGAGAGCCTTGAATACCCTCATTCATGTTTCTACAGAAGTATGATTTGGAGAAAAATAGGTATGTTAGATTTTGCCAAACTTTTCTTCTTGTCTTAACCCTAATCTGTATGGGATCATTGTGACCTTTGTACATCTGGGGGGAGGGTGAGGTTGATTCCACCCTCCCCCAGTATTTCCAGATTGGTTATAGCTATGTTCAAGAAACTCGATATGGTGATAGACCAACATGTAATTAACAATTTGACATCATTATAACTTATGCAATGTCATTAGTTATTCACTGACGTCATCATAATTTGCAGTGGGTGTCAAGTTACGCCAAATTTCAAAAATACTCATATTTAATTTTAGCGCTATTCTACTTGCGTTACATTGCAGCTGAAGTAAGTGCTTCTTATGCAAAAAAAAGAGTGTAGGAAACAGATTTGTCAAACCATAGATGTTATGCTGTGCAAGTAGAAACGATTTCTTATTTTTCAGTTCACCCTTTGGAGAGGTTTCAGAATCACAGACTGTCAGTGGTGCACGATTTGTGATGAAAGATGTCGTCTGTTCTGCTGGTGATACCGGTGTTCTTGACTGCAGTTTCACAAAAGACCCTCAATCAGTCAGTTGCAATGGTGGGAAAGCGACTTATGTGAAATGCTACAATAAAGACAATGAACTACTTCAAATTATGCGGCGCTTCCACAATGAGTTCTTCCCCACCCATGGTCAATTCGATTCCCAAGTATCAGTGCAGAGTGTACTGCAAGAAATTTCCTCGAAAATTGGTAATTGGCAATGCCGCAGTGAAATATCGACTACGGTGTATTGCCGACTACAGGACGTTTTGAGTTCATTAGCTAATTGGCCAACATCAATCATCAGTGTGAAGAGGAAATATGTACAAACTCGAGTTGATTTTAAAAGCCTGCTCATGACCGAATTTTTCAGGCAAGAAATTGCGTCTCTAAGTGCTGGTGTAAAGGATTTGTCTGCTCAAACCGATTCTTTTCGTCAAGATTTAGGTCTCTACTTTGAGAGGTTCGCGACGTTTGACAAAGAAAAGGCACAACAGGACAGGATATACTTAAAAAGCACCATAGATGAAAATAATGCATTGATATCTGTGTCGATAAATACTGTTCAAAGCTCAATAGGACAGCTTCTAATAGAGGTATACGGCAGTGTAGCTGCTGATATGGCGCAGCTTGGAGTTGAGCTAGCTGCTTCTATATCAAAGTGTTTCAATCCTGTGGCTTGGTTAACTGGTGGTGTAGATGTAAACGATATCGCTGATCGTACCAATGCTTTGGCTACTCGTGTTGTAGCTATTCCAAAGTTGGTTTTACTCACGAATAAGTTAAAGGAACTTGTGCAAATGGGACGTGACATCAAGAAAGCTCAAGATGAAAACTTTAAGCCACATCAAGACTTTTTGAACCTCCTTGACGCTAACTTTGATGATTTAAGTAAGGTTACTCTTACTTTTCTGTATTAGTATTCCCATAATGTCTTTCTTGTGACCGTTGCATAGAGATGTTTTCGAATTAAACTTATTCGTAAGATAAAATTTCCAGGTATTCAACTAAAGCCAATATTTAGAAGGTGGTTATTTTAGTTTAGGCATACGATGCAATTTTCCGAACCCATGCGGATGGGCTAAAATGTGATTTTTACAGAGGAGATTTATTTTGTGGTAATGTGTATAAACCATGCAAAGGTTATCTGTCAGCAAGACAATCGTATAATGTTTTCTCTAGGTGTATAAAGATGAAAAAACGCCCCTGTGGATAAGGCTTTTGATGTTTTTAGCTACTAATGACTTTTAAGAGGGACTAAGGAAAATGAAATTTGACATTTTTATGTTGTTTTTGATGATGCAAGCTTACATCGTTTTGAGGACATCCAGTTGTAATGCAAAGCAACTACCATCTTGCTCTATGATGACATCATGCATGTGCGTTGCTAAGCAGAGCCATTTCCAAAGTAATTCTGATTATGAAGTTTAGATAATTAGCGTTACTCTCAGGACATTATGAAAAATCATTGTTAAGTGATTGTGCATTTGAGCTCAATGTCCCCTAAACCCAGAGATCTTTTTACTCTTGAAATGATGAATGTCTGTCCTGTCTAATTGAGATCTGTTATTTACAGAGTTCTCCTTTAATGGTGTAATCAGTTTGCAGAACAGCCTCTGGATACCTTATGTTAGTTGACCTAGAAATAACGGGCCTAGTGTGCAAAGGTGTTTGGTTTTGTTTACAAGGCCATTCTAGCATTAGTAATGAGTACCTGTCAAAGATGAGTTGTTCACGTCCATATTCTATACCAGAAAATAGTTTGCACAGTATTCTAAATTTTGGAAATGTTTAGAATGAATTTGATAACAATATTTTCCGGAGCAGAAATGCTCCTGGTGCATTATATTAACGTGCTCCAAGTCATTTCCTGGAGGGTGGTAATACACCTTTCACAGTGTAGTTCTTAGAGCACTTAAACTTAGAGCAAGCCTGTCGAGAATCATGCGACTGACAGATCTTCTGAGAAGATGGAGGTAAATAAATGGTTAGCACACAAGACTAACCGCAGAGGCGAAAGTGGCTAACCTTTGGGCTCTTCGAAATATCACTTTAGTTTGTCCTAAGACTGCTTATTGGCCCAATCGACGATACCACCAATTTGCACTAGGGATGAGTTTCTTTCTATAATAGTTTGGTTTACTCCCAAAAAGCCAAGTCCATAGTACAGAGGAGCGACACTGTGAAAGATGAACACATAACACGACTTATATCGTGATCAGCATAACTTGACTTTGAAGATAAGCATAGAGTGGGCTATCTACTCCGGAGAGCCAAAGACTTCCCCCTTTTGCAGTGTGATGAAATCTGCAGATAGCGAGGATAGAACAAAACCAACCAACTAGAAGTGGAAAGAAAAGTTCACCAGAAAAGTGGCGGAACATGCCACTGAGGTTCTCTATAGAGAAGTTGCTTAGCAACAACAGAAAATGTAGCGATGTACGTTTGATTCCATGCCTGAAACAGAAATGATCATCCGGGCACCTGCACCTGTGACTCCGGAAGTGGCTTTAAACATGCTTTACGGGCGCCCAACGCTCACCCCTACCCAGATGATCTGCTTGCTTTGAAATGAGAAACGTCATCTACACACGGACCCGCACATGCACATCCGCAAAATCGAAAAACAAAAACAAGAAAAATGCAATCATAAAAAAAAAGTAATTCAAAATAAAAAAACATTCAATTCTTTATTTACTAAACTACAAAATGAGGTGTATTAGCACTGCTTACAAGCAACATTGAGGAAATTCTCTAACAGTCGTGTCGTATCCACCGAAGTGAAGTAGATAACTCAAAACTTAAACAAACATGCAGCATTTTGATGGACAGGCACAAGACTTGGATTTCTCTCTCCCCTATCAAACGTACTGGTTAGAGTTATAAACTGAAAATTTATCATATTATGTTTTTGTATTAAAATCATCATCTTCTCTTTGTTCACATAAGTCAGACAAGCATTTACGTCTTGATCTCTGTTTGTGTTGCGTTTTACGTAATGCCAACCAGAATCATCTTCAGAGTCCGTGCCAACGAATCCTAAATCCCTATTTAACCCTATCTCAGGGGGGAGGAGGGGGGGCTCTTTGCCCCCCCCCCCCCCCACCGTTCAGATATCCTAAAATAACTTTTTTTTGGCAACATTTTGGTAACCAAGCTTTACAGTACCCTCTCAGAACTTATTGACACGTATTCTGACCAAGTTTTTGGTTGATGGATCAGGTGATTTGGGCCAATTTTCAAAAAAGTGTCGAAAATCCCAGAAAATTTAAAACTCGAAAAAATCTACATTTAACTTTTGGAGTATTGTTTTAATGCTAAAAGTACAATGCAAAAGTATGAAACAAAACCAATAAAACAAATTTCAGCAAATTTGGCCGAAGTTTTGGTTTTTTACGGGCAAAAACGTGATACGTGAAAAACGTGGCAAAGTCGGGAAAAACATGGGCTGTTTTAACTCCAAAAAATCCTGCCTGAGATGGGGTTAAAATAAATAGATGCATTTGGTTCTAAAAACTTAAATTTTGTTATAGCGATCATCTCTCGGTAAAGAAATTGTTTTTGCTTGTGATCTGAAAACAAGAGTTAAGTAAAATTCCTTTTCAAATATTGCCTAAGTCTTTTCTCCTGGTTCGTTGCTAATATTACTGGCATCCCAAAACATGGTCATTCGCAATTTCATAGTTTATTGAAGCTTTTACGAGTGGCACAAGAAGAACTTGAAAAGCTTCAAGATAAGATTTAATACAAACCACTGAGGATAAGCTCCTCTGAAATAAACACCAAGTCTTAATTTCGTGACCTCAATGTAGATGCACTGTTCCGATCTTTTGGAGTTTTGCTTTGGACTCAGGCGAAAGCGTTAATTCTGCACAGTTACATTTGACAGGATTCGTATAAAAGTGTTCATTTTACAGGGTTACCTTTTTTCCAGGTTCTGATGTTGACAAAATTGCAAAAGAATTTACTGATAGTTATGGCTCTTTCTCACCGGCTGTAAAACCAGATATGATAGCTAGATTTCAAGCGACAATGGAAGGCGTGGTCGACGATGTATGCGATATACTATTCGATGGCTCCACAACAGCTAGTGCTATTGTTCAGACAATTACTGCCACTAAAGGCAGTTGCTTTAATCTTAAGGTTAGTTCGTTGATATTATACTTTGCTACGGAATCTACTTTCTAGTCATTTTGAACTAAAATGAATGTAGGCTCTTTGTAACCTTGCAACGTAAGATATCTCAGCCAAAAATGCCGATTTTCGAAAATTGCTATAAAAATACATTCCAGCTCGAAATAATACAATTTTCGATCATTAACTCCATCAATTTAATGGTTTACTCTTCCAAACATTTGTTTTTAGCATTATTTTCAGCCGTTTTCCTCCCTTGGCATGCCAAATTTAGCTTACTTCACTTTGACAATGACGTCATCATGCTCAGGGCGTGGCACCCCTCCAATTTTTTTTGCAGAAACATAATATGCTCCTGAAAAAATTCTAGGAAAAAGTCACGAAGTTTCATGACTCTCGCTACAGTCGATAAAAAGATATTCAAAAAAGTTTGATAGGATTAAAATGCAGCGAAATATGTATTTTGCCTGAATCACAAAATTGAGGGGAACCTGTCATAAAATATCATAAATACCTTATCGGACGAAACTTCGTCGGGCGAAATTTTTCGCCAACTGCATTTATTTCTTAAAAACTCAATACGAGTAAAGCGCGATATGTCTAGCCACAAACAGCTCGTTTTTCAGTGGCTCTCGTCACGTTTTGCGTATCACAGCACAAGCTCGTCATGAAAGTCAATGGAACTAAATCCTCGAATATACGACGCTTGTCAAATTTGGTACAAAATTGCGAAGACAGTGAAATTCCATGGACGTATAAAAAGCTATGAAGGCTGTTACTTGGCATGGCCGAACCATATTGAGTGCTTATGGTGACGCGGTGAAGCTGTTATTCACTGAATGCATGCATTGCTCTTACAATTGAAAAGTGAAGAAAACAGGTTTGTCTGCAACCTGGCCTGTTTCTGATGTCCGAGCCGATGTTTTGGAGAGAGGGCCTGACAGCCATTTGGTAGTGAGAAATATGACATACGTAGTTGACTTACATACATGTTTTCTAGTTGTTAATCTTAATGAGGCATCTTCAACTCAGGTCGATTCATGAACAAAAATATAGTTACTATCTGCACACATTGCTCCTGCTGAAATAAATTTGAACAAGTGAACAAGTTATTGCGCAAAGACTGGCTGGTGCAGGGTGCTATGATCCAAAAATCTTCTGCTTGTTTCTGTGAACCATGGATGTATAAACCCCTACCCCATACCTTCATGTGTGAACTTGTTCTAAAACCATTCTGACTGCATAAGAAGACATGAAAACCAAGAACGCCTGTTTTATGTGCCATATTATCAATGGGATGAATTTTTCGTCGGGCGTAATTTTCGTCGGGCAAAAATTTCGTCACCGAACCAAATATTTGTCACTTTCGCATGACAAAGTTTCGCCCGATAAGGTAGCTAAAAACCATCACAGTCTCCAGCAGACTTCAATAGCATACCATACCATCGCTAAATCGAGGATTATTATCAAACTGATATTTTGCAGCCAAGCTTCCCTTCCCTTCCTCACGATCAAAAACAAGCTTCGCCATTTTGTGAAGTCAGTATGTACGCGATAGTACCAAACATGGTAACCGCAGCTGTTATTTATGATAACTGTGTTGGTCTAACGCAGTGCAGTAAAAATATCAACATTCTCCTGCCCACTTCTTCGCTTTCTCCCTGATCGACGGGTATTTTTTTCGCTGTCTTATTACATACGATCGTAGTTAATGGGATGCTATTAACAATGATATGATTTCATCCAGTTTTACTCCCCCATCGGTTGTGTATTGTCATGAAATCCAGAAGTAAACAACAACGGGAATCTCACTCGCTGAAAATAGCTAAATATCGTATTTAGCCAGAAAAAAACCAAGAGAGATCCAATGCGAGAGACATTCTGCCTGAAGCTTCCCCATGCTTGAATAGAAGAGAAGAGAATTGCTTCAGCCAATATTGAAGCTGTTGGGCCAGCCGTTTTAGGAACCAATAGTAATAGTGATCGAAAGATTCTGCACGTGCACAATGGCAAGCAATTCTTATTCAAACTTCAACCAATCCAGTCAAGATCATTCCTCTAGGCATTCGATAGAACGTAACTGAACCAGCGCTTCACTTGAGAGTGTGTTTCTGGCCGGATATGACTCCTAGTTTCTGTGATTGATGGAACTTTGTCTCCCGAGGAACGGCGAACTGGAGGTTTGCTGCTGCAATACACGCTTTTCCAATCTCAAATGGTTCTGCAAAATACACACCTGTTCGCAGCGGAACAGAAAAATTTCGAGCAAATCAAACGGCGCCATAAGAGCACTGACCGGCAACAATAGCGTTTGCATATTACTCTACTTCAACATTTCAATGATTTCTTTGTGCTGAACGTGATCAGAAAGTCACATTAGTTAATAGAATAGCCTGCTCTGATGAAATTTGAAGTTGTGGAGAGAACAGCGTGAGTAGATACAAGAGCGGCAACAGAGAGTTGAGTGGATATTAGAGTATGCAGCTCTGTGCGAAGGAGCGAAGGGAAGAGGTAAGAAAAGTGGAAGCTGGTGCGCAAGTGAGAGCGATGGGGTTCTGGTCTAAAAGAGACTCTATTGCTGAAGCATCGAGCCGGACAAAGTAAAGCAAGAATTATCAGGATACAGTAAGATTGTCGCACACAGCGAAATGCCGCTTATAATTGATTGATTTGTTTTCTTCGTGTCTTGGGGGTTGGCTGTATGTTAAGAGCTAAAAGAGGTGGCACTGGGATGTTGCTGTTATAATTGAATAAAGAGCTGTTTTGTTTACGATTTTCCAGAATTCAATTTAAAGCGCAGGCTGCAGGGAAAGCGAAATTTATTTGTTGATGTAAAGAAGGCTACTACTTGTAACAAAAAGGCACATGAATAAAAGTTTTTAAATAGTAGGCTTTATATATAGCAGTGCATTGATGGTGTACTATCGCGGAAGTGCAATATTAGCGCGGATAAATCATCATAACTTAGTAAATCAGTCAGAGCGCCAGTCAACTGACTACCGCAGCAGTCAGATTTGCTCGAAATTTTGCGTGAGCGGTCAGCGGTAGCTTGTAATCTCCAGACCGGAAGTGAGATTGGAAAAGGGTGTATTAATCCAATCGTCCTCTGTTCAGTGACAAAGCATTTACGCAGATTAAGGCTACAGCGGGCGTACATAGTGGCGTATTATTCTGAATATTTGATGATGTCACTGAAAATTGAAATGTTTTTATAGAGATATCGATCAATCAAGATGTTTGAAAAAGCCATTTTTATTGACCAGGATATGCTCCACCAGCATATTTTATATAGTTTTTATTCACTCACATTTGTTATTTCGTTCTAGGTTCCCTTTCAACCGTATTTTACATAGGGGGGGGGGCTGTCAGGCCCCTCCTTTTGGTTTATCTCAGATATCTTTTTTGTATATACGGTACGCAATTGTTATTTTGTGACTTTTATTTTATGACTATACTACAAATCATGGCCAAATTTGAATATTTAGCCGTTATGGACATATGGCACATTTGTTAACGGCTGTTGGCTCAAAAGGCGATAGTTTTCAGATCTGATTTTGAGCGTTTTTGGCTAATAGATAAGGATATTTAGCTACTCCATGCATATAACAGGCTCTGAAGCTGTAATACACCTAGTTCTATAGGTTCAGCCGAATAGAACCGTTAAATTTGCTTTTTTGGACCAAAAGTTAGCGAAAATCATAATTTTGTGATATTTTGCATAAAATTTCACACCACCTATTGTATTTTATGACGTAACAAAAGAACCAATGACGTCATTGACTTCTAATTTATGCAAACGTGATCTACAGGAGTTGGTTAACATACATGCCAAGTTTCATTCCTATTGCTTAAGCATTTTGGGATTTAGGTCAGGGGACCTGTCAGCCCCCCCCCCCCATGATATTCAACGCGAGAAAAGCCCATGTAAAATAGGGTTAAATGCTGCGATATGCAATTTGACAGAAAAACCGCAAAATTTTCATGCAATAAAGCAACAAAAAGATATCCTTTGTGAATATCAAAGGCTGCCGTCAGGACATCACCCAGCTTTCATAACCATAGCTAATAGAATGCGAAACACCTGATGCAGATGCCACCTGTCCAGATTGGGAAGAACCCTGGAGCACTGGCTCGTATCACGCTGAACGTCGACAGCTCCTGTTCGGGGAGAGAATCGGGGTCCTTTCCTTGCTCTCATCGCAACCAGAAAAGTATCTCGCGTACTCTAAGGCAATCCTGCTGGGCCAGACGCCTGACTCCTCCAGAGTCCACCTCTCAAAAAAAAAAGATTCTTTGTGAAACTTAACATTCGTAGTGTGATGCTATGTGGTGCGTAGATAAAAGAAAAATTGTTTTCGAAAACATTTCCGCTACGTATGACGAAACACTTTATCTTTAAGAAGACAAATTAATCTGAAATTTTAGAACTTTTCTTGTCTTTTTATGTTTGAAAACTTGACTATTTTTATACATGCTGTCAAAATTCAGGTCGAGCAGGTGATTTTGCATTATGCTGTGGCCAGCGATGTTAAACAAACATAAACGTCATACATACGACACAAACATATTTGCTGACATATGTTTGAATTCGTGGCAGCATCATTATCAGAGCGGAACATAATTCGTTGATTCATATGACACAAACATATTTGCTGACATATGTTTCAATTCGTGGCAGGATCATTAGCAGAATGGAACATAATTCATAGCTTCAAACACTCAACGGAGAGGCGAGAACTCACAGTTAAGCCATATAGTAACTATCTCCACAGAGGATATGTAGAGGCCGTTTGGATAGCAAGGAATTCCAGTGCTTATGCTTTAGAAGAAATGTTTGATGCATTTATTTGTATTTTTGTTGAAGCAGTGCGAAGTGGAGACTTTTTTACCGTCTACTGCCTCTGCATACTGCCGCGTCTGGCTCTACCGCAGCAGGTCACATCCAACTTCCAGCATCCAGCTCCGAAATTTGTCTCCCATATCCTCTTTTCTTGAGATTCATTCTCAGAGAACGTAGGGCCAAATAAACCGTCCGAAGCGTGAAGAGCAGTCCATATCGGTAAGTGGATGCTATTCAGGAATAAAAAACACTTACATGAACAATGTTGTACACACATGAGAAGTCCTGCACCGAACAGAGATATCAAAACAGACTTCGTCAGACTTCCACTAATATCTTTTTGGCCATGCATGATTCTGGATATCAAAGAAATGGTTTGGCCAAAAATGAAAGTTTTGATAGATGATAAAGGAAAACAAAATCAAACAGCACCTAGTTTTTATTTTGTAGAAAAATACTATGTAGTTTTTGAGATATGAAATCCACGAATTCTCATCTTGCCACTAGCTTTGCTTGATGTCACTAATGTGCAAGTTGTTGAGCTTGGTGTGTCACTGAAGTTAAGCTGGCATAAATGTTTACCTTTACAGGTCGATGTTGCTGAGCTCGGTGCACGATTGGAGTTAAGCTACGATACGCAATTTGAAATAATGGACGCAGGAGTTGAAATGGCGCGTAGTATCATTGCCGAAAGATCAGCCAAAATTCTTGCTCAAGGAGTTAAATCGAAGACGGACTTGGGCAGTGAACTGAATGGTATTGCTTCTAGTTGGGAGATATATCTTCAAAATATCCGACATCGGCAAAGTGTTTTCCAAGCTGCGTGCAACCTGATTGAGTACAAATCTGCTGGGATCAGTCCGACATTCTGCACAGATCTCCAGCTGCACCCATGGAAGGACTTTCAAAGTCTCGCAAGCTACAACTTTGATCGTCACATTTGCTCCTCTAGTGTTGCAAGCAGATTGGCCTACATACCAGGTATATGGGTAATAATAGTATTAATAATGATATGAAAATAAAATACAATTGAATCAACGAACACCTGATGGTACTAGCATCATTAATAGAATGGACTAGTACAAACAAGGAGAGGCCAGACGTCTGTCATGATTTCATGTATGTATTACAAACATTCTCATATCTTTGTATAGGAAATGAATAATTTAGAATATTATTGTATGCAGGTTTGTTCATCACTTCAAGCGGGATCTTATTATGACTTTTGTGGTCAACTTTAGGACTGCCGATATCACTATTTCGCTCATGAATGTTCTGCAATATGTGGTATTGTTTGAGGGAAAATTTCAGGATTTCTCTCGAACTCCCTCGTACTCATGTTATGTCTTTCGACAAGCGATTAGTTTTCTTTTGTATTTTTTGAGGACAGTGCAACTTTGTTTCTGCGTGGAGCAATCAGACGTAATTTCTTGCGAAGAAATCTTTTTATAGTGCTGTTGTAAGCTTGAAATCAACACTGAGGAATACCTATTGTTTTTGTTCAGAAATCTGGGTTTTAAAATGAAGCTTTTTTCAATCAGTGGAAAAAACCTCATAAACATGTCATAAACGTCTGTACCATGGTGAATGCTTTTAAATTAGACTATTATTTTATTGTGATACTTGGAGCGTTGTTGTGCTAAACGCAAATGCTTTCCAGTAAATCAGTCACTTTTTACCTTTCAGCTGCCGTAGATGTATCGAAAGATGCAACCATTTTGAATCTTCGTGAATTATACGACTTGGGAAGCACTATCATCAACATTCCTGACAAGCAGTACCTAAAAGATAACAACTGGATTCCTTTATCTTCGGTGTCAAATGTTTTCTTCATTCAGAGGTTGGACTTGTACATTCCGTCTGAGCAGGGAACGTACAAAGTTGAAGTGCACTTGACGCATCTGGATGGTAGGTGGTTTTTAGACTTTTCATTATATCCAAAGTCCCAATCATAGTCTGGTAGCCAGGCCTCAAATGTGATGAGTGACGTGTGAACTAATTGTTTAGTAAGTACTGATGGATTAAATAGCATTTTTCGCCACCTGTGAATCGTCCGGCATGCGTACAGTTTATGAACCAGAATGAACACTTCCATGTTATGTTCTAGAATGCAACCAGTTTCGAATCATCAACAAACACCACATTTTCATGACCGACATTTATGACATGTGAGAGTGTACAAAAACAAACACCACAATTTCATGACCGATATTTAGGACCAGGGAAAGTGTACCAAATCAAACACCAGATCGATCAACATCCGCTTGAGCTGTATAGAGATTTGGGAACAACTTCTATGCCTTTCTCAAATTCTTTGACAGGTCAACTAACGGTGCAAATATTCTACACATTGCTGAGTAGAGATCCTTCATTAAAAGACATAAAGGAATATCATTGATCATTACGCTTTTTTCGGAATTTGCTGTGTGCTCGAAACAGCACTCTAAGAAGTTGTCAACAGTTAGGTCATTAAAGCCTGGTTTTCATTGATCGTAAGCCAATCGTAAGATGCTTATCGCACATGTTTACGATGGCTTATGTCTTTGTTAGTCATATTACGATGGCGTCTGAAAGCTTTCCTGCTATCTTACGACCATCTTACGATGGGCTTACGATCAGTGAAAACCAGGCTTTAAGCCTGGCTTTCATTGATCGTAAAACCATCGTAAGATCGTCGTAAGATAGCAGGAAAAGCTTTCAGACGCATGCCAACTGCATTGTTCCTCCAGTTACGATGGCGATCTTTATCTCATCGTAGCGAGGAAAAACCTTTTCCTCCTTACGATGAGATAAAGATCGCCATTTTAACTTGACAAACAAAGACATAAGCCATCGTAGACATGTGCGATAGGCATCCTACGATTGGCTTACGATCAATGGAAAACCAGGCTTGACGGCGAATGGGTGTATTATTTAATCTAGACGTTCTTTATTTCGATATGCCGTGTGTTTGTAGTATGTTCAATAGATTGGAATTGGCAAGCCAGTGTAAGTTTGATAGATTTTCGTGTTCGAAGTACATGTACAAATGTGAGTCTCATCTTCGCTTTATCTTCTTCTAGTATTTCACATCTTTGCTTTAGAAAGTTTTGGACACCCGTGAATCTCGTCATAGTAGGATCAATCTACATGTTCGTGAATTTCTTTCTGTCAGAGAATCCTTATCAGAAGATGATTTGTAACTCATATCTCTTCATATCTGCAAAACCTCATCAAATCGTAGAAATTCATCCTGAAAAAACACCGCAATAATTAAACTCGAAGATCATTTTAGATCTGAAGACAGTCGAAGTTGTTCATTAGACTGGTATTTGTTTTATGACATAATTATCAGTGAGCGAAGTCTCTACAATATGTATTGTACAGTGTTTGTTTCCTTCTAAAATCATTAATTAGCAAAGACTCTACAAAATGTACTGTTTTATACTAAAATCATGATTGAGCAACGTCTCTACAGCATGTACTGTACGGTGTTTCTTTTATACCAAAATTATCCGCACGTTTCTGGTATTTGTTTCCTACTAAAATGATCAGTGAGCGAAGTCTCTAAAACGTGTACTTTTTCATACTAAAATTATCAGTGAGAGAAGTCTTCTCGATAACGTGTACTGTACGTGTTTGCTCTCTGGCGTTTTCTTACGAAATTCGACAATTTTTTGCAAATAAATATTCTTAACGTTCTTGATGTTGTTCTTCGTGCTGTTCGTTCTCGATGTTTATCCACGCTGAACTGTATTTTCGTGACATCAATTTGTGATGGATCAAGCTCGTTGCTTTTCCATATTGAAACAATAGGTAGAATGGATCTAAAATGGTTGACATTGCATCGTAAGCACGATCAGGAAATTTTTGGCGTTCTCAGCTGCTTCTATATTATAGTGGTAACTTTTTAGGCTTTCGTCTTTCAAATTGGTTTCCTCGTTGTCCTTGCAGGGGTGAACGCATTACAACCTGGTGGTACTGAGTATGTTGTACAACGTGACGTGCTTCTTACAACGGTATATGAGAACGATGCGCATTACTGTGCTGGAAGGCAGGACAGACCTTATCATGTGCGCAACTGTCCCGATGAATCACAGTATCCTCTCTGCATTGATGCTAGCGGAGGTCTGCAGAACGAAGAATTACTCCCATCTGCATACGGCAAGTGGCGTGTAACACTGGCAAACACTAATACTGCGGGACTTCGACGACTTGTGATGCCCAATGTATTTGATAAAATTTATTTTCAAGCTTCGATCGATATTTGCTCTGGTGGGTCATTAGCACGTGATACGCCCAACAATTTCATGGATGAGGATGTTGTCGATGCCTTGCTCGGCAGTGATATCATGCATAAAAGAAGTAGTCAGTGTTGCGGTGATGTCAACAAGGCTTGGTCTGTAAAACAGCAAATCTGTGTCGACTGTCCAGCTGGTTCTCGTCCGTCCTCTAATTCTTACTACTGTGTTCGAGAAGCTGCTTAAGAGATAGAGCGACACACGAAATGACACCCAACAATATTTGGCAGGTTGTATAACCTATGAGTGTAATATGCATTAATAGTAAATCGCATAGAACTTAGCCCTGTCCACACCGGGGTCATTTTGGTGGTGCTGGTCCCTGAGGGTGGGGCCACCATAACTTCAGAACCACTTATCTACATCTGTGTTAATGAAACGTGGCATGTATAAAGTAATGCAAATAACTTGGCATTACTATTTCATTCATGTCGTCACTCAATTTTTGCTGAAAAATTTTGAAAAAAATGTCAATTTTCGGAATTGAATTGAAATAAATATCAGTTCGAAATTATGGAGTTCTCTTGCATTAACTCCATCATTATAATGGTAAGCTGTCCCAAGGACCTATGATCAGCTTTGTTTTTCACCGTTTTTACTGAAGAAAACAGCTCCTTTGGTACCCAAAATTTGGTCTACTGCGCTATGAAAATGACGTCATCACGCGTTGCGGTCAGCACCCTTAAAAATTTTATTTTGTGGCAAGGTACTCCAGGGTAAATTCTAGGAAAAGTTTCATGAATCTCGATTAAACCGTTAAAAAGATACTTTAAAAAATTTGGTACTACCTACTAGGTGTGGATAGGGTTAAACGCATTGAAAGTTAATGGCACAATGTTATGTAAAATGCCAATGATATATCCAATGGTATAGCTTAGGATTCGGATAGATGCTCACCATATTCATCATGTGTAGTTGGAATGACTCATTCTTTGGGTCATTCATGCGGTTCTGCCTGGTGACTACATAGTAGCCTCTCAGGTGATCCGCTATTTAAAAAAATCCGGCGTGGGTAGAACGGTCGATATTTTTGTTAAGGTTCACCATCGTTGTGGTCCTTAAATAACTTTATGGGCAATTTTTTTAGAGCAAAATGTCTCGGAAGAATGCGAAAGCGTAACGTCTGTAACAATAGAGTTTTTCCTGAGGCAAATTTGCTAAAAGTAAGTCGTTGCAAAGTAATTGCTAGTTTCATGTGTTACATGCAGGGAGATCATTGACTGAACCATTATCAATGCCTTCACGAGTTGTGGTATCCGACCTGTCAGTCATCTATGCCGACTTTTATTTTCCTGTTTGTGTTTTCCAAACTCGTCATTATCTTTGATTCATATTGTATTATCTTTGATTTCCTCGAACTGTGGCTGCAGTGTGTCATGTATTGACAGTTAGTGTGGCTATAGTGGGCATGTATTGACAGTTAGGTAAACATAATATTTAGGGGGTAGATATTTCCACACCCCCAATTTTAAAATCTTTGACCACGTGCAAGCACCTGAAGCCTTCACGGTGAAATTTTGCAAGTTTTTACAGAGTTCTGTTGAACAACTAGCACAAGTTCGTTTATTATAACTTTACCTGGGATGTGTCACGTGGCCATTTTCCGACATGGGATTATGAAGGTTTTCTTCCTCTGCTGCTGGTGTGGTTTGGCTCTTGTTCCTGATGAGCGATTTCTAAACGAGGTGGTCCACAGAACGTGTTCTAAGTCAAATTTTGTTATTTTTGACTGCTTTTATAATTTTTTTTGCCATAGTGTTTGAGAATGCGGATTGCATTGTACTTCCTATTGGTTTGGATGTGCTTGTTGTGGCTTTTTCGCCACTCCCTCCCCCTCCCCAAACTAACTATGATGTCCTGAAATTCCAACGCAAATAGGGTTAAAAGAAGCTAGGCTTTCTCTCAAAAATAGTCCTTCATTTTCAGGCAAAGTTGAGACCGTCTCTCTTGAAAATCGTTCATGTATAAAGAAACACATGAATGATATGTAGTCATTTTTTTCTCAATTTGTGTATATACACATTCTGTTTCAGATGTTTGCAGTATTCCAGCTTCTGAGGCAATAAAACCTTTCAAATAATTGTACTTATAACTTTTCTGACATACAGTTACAAAAATTAGGGACCCTTTGGGACCGAAACCCTTTCTCGCACACATGATCCAACTTTATTATAATTATCACGTACACGCATTTTCTATTTATATTCGTAGAATGGTTAGGTACAGTAAACTTTTGTATTCGCTGCACTGACTGTGTGTTCTCGAATATAGAATAGTCTTGACTTAATTATGTAATATCTCACTTTCATATGTATGCATTGAAATTTCTTTGAGGAGGAAGATAACACCACATCATGAATAAATTTGCAGCTTATTTTCTTCATTTTATACGTTCCACTAATATTTCACAATCCACCGTCTGCTTTTTATTGATTGCTTTTCTCAGACAATATCTTACTTTGAGTTGTGCCAAATTTTCGTAGGAGTTGTTAATGTTTAACATGCAACTTTTCGAGTTTATCACTTAAAACTGATCTATTACCTACCAGAATTCCGTATGTATATGAAATTTGACAATGACTAGCTACATGGACTGTATTTGCATTTGTCTTGTATCGTTTCAGATCCAAACATTCAGGTGAAATAGATATTTGCTTTCTGGAACTGAATGATTTGATTGGAACGGAAATGTCAACTGACATACTGCGGTCAAGATTAACGTCTCATTCCTTCGTATTTTTATTTCACGTGCACGTGAAACAAACACTGTTATCTTCAAATTTGTAACTTTATACTGTGAGGAACATACTGTCTATACTTAGGCAATCTTCATCAAAATAATCCAGAACTTTTCTTGCAATACAACTACATGCGAAGCTGCGATGAAAGGATTTCCTATTGTCCGTTTGCATTGCCAGTACTTGTTCATTTGAACAAGTCAGTGCTGCTGAGAAACGTCACAACTACTTTCTCAGTTTGTTCTATACTTATTGTTGTGAAACGATTGTGCTTCTGAAAGTACGCGGGTGTTTGAATACAGAATTGCCCTTCCTATGGAGGCCTTTCCAGTTTTTATCTATCTGATCTGGTATCCTGTCTTCCTCGACGTGATACTAATCTGCTATCTTGTCTTCAGACACAGCATCTGCTGTAGAT
>JAOBRC011017557.1:0-16262 GCA_027575255.1 Scolionema suvaense | reverse complement strand
GCAAAAGTGGTAAAAAGTGCATTTTTGATTTTGGCTGAAAAAAGCCTTTTTGGCCAAATATTTTGGCCAGGATTGTACGTAGTTTTTCGTATTTCTTGTCCTGAAGTCCAGCAGCTACCATCTTGCTTTTTGATGATGTTGTACCGGTACGTTGCTAAGTATTGCCATTCCCTTAGTTACCCAATGGCTAAGCTATTTATTCGAGTGGGCCTAATACATGCGACCACGCTTTTGAAAAACTGGAAGAGCGACTCCCTCGCTAAAATTCAATCTCGAATACTAGTTTGGATAATTTAAGTTGTACCCCATGACATCATGCATAATTACTGTCCATATGGTAGCTATTTAACTTTATAACTCCATGTCTGTATACCACATTTAAAGGAGCTCTACCATCTACTAAAATTTTATTCGGCCTTAGTGCCCCTGACCGTTAAGTGCTTCCTCTTTTTCATCATGGACTTTCGCTTCACATGACCGGACGGAGAATTCTGGCTTGTTATCAGTTCGGAACCGGACACCATCCCAAATTCTCATGCTGTCTTTTGAGATGATTGGGAGAGAGGAAAGTGCACAATGCCATCGCATGTTTTACAACTGTTTGTTTTATGTGATCGGCTTCATCATGGGTCATCCAAAGATAGTACAATAAAAAAGAACTGTTTCCTTGTGAGCTCGCAAACCATTTTACAATATACATTATTGCATGAAAATTTCTCGGTTTCACGATCCAGTTTAAAAAAAATAGGAAATTAAAATACCAAAAATACATTTGCAGCTAAACTGCTAAATTAAAATGCCGCAAAAATGCGTTTGCAGCTGAACCGCGAAATTAAAATGCTGCGAAAGCTTGTATTTGAAGCCAACTGCGAAGTTAAAATGCACTAAAAGCCTGGCGTGTTTGGCAAAAAAATAAATTGAAATGAAAGAGCTTGGGTTTTAAACAACAAAACGTTTTCTTCGTTTACATTTAGCTAGTCAAAAACAAGTGAAAAATACACCATTTTGGGAACAAGAAAAAAAAAATATATGTATTTTTTTTGAAACTCAGAATTCGAAATTAAATGCAGTGAAACTTCTATTTTTGCCTGAAGCGCGAAATTAGGATGGTGCGAAATGCAATTTTGACCCCAAAAAGCGGGAAATAAAAAGGACTGCGAAATTTTAGATCTGCTACTAACAGCTATTTGATACCATCCTTGATGTCACCACCTCATCAGATTTGCCTGATGATAAAAATTTCGTAATCGAAGAATTTCATATCTTTTACATGTAGATTGATCATGAAGTTGAGGGGAAACAGATGCAGTTCAAATTGAACACTCACTTACTCCCCATAATGTCACACGTTAGCGAGGACAGCAATGACAACCTCATATGGGCATGGAAAATATGGAGGAAGAAAGTCGGTCCAAAAATTAAACCACTTTACGAAGAATTTGTCAAACTGTCAAACGCTGGTGCAACTGAGAATGGATTTCGTGACTACGGAGATTATTGGAGGAAAGAATATGAAGTGAACGACATCAAAGCAACATCAGAAGACATTCTTGCAGAAATGCAGCCACTCTATAGAAAATTGCATGCTTACGCTCGATACAAGCTAAAGTACGTGTATATTGTGTACCATGTGTTCTCGAACACCGAAACTATGACAATCCTCGAGTAAAAACCAACAATTCCATTGCAACATGGGAAAAACATCAAAATAGCAGTTTTTTAATACAGACAAGCAAGTAGCACCATGCATTCCTGGTTTATCCAGATTGCATTCAAGAATCCATCAAGCTAGTAGCAAAAGATAACAAATATTTAGTATATTGCCCCATCTATAAAATGAACAAGAACAGCTGCTAACCAAATGAGATGCCTGGATTCAAGATCAAGTACCAGGAAAGAATTACAAAGAAAAAACAACAACCTTTTTCCAGCTGAAGAAAATTTCGAACAGAGAATCTAACTGGCTCACTTGCTTACGCATTTGGAATTGCAAGCACGTTTTTTGTACGCAAATTATCATGGAAAATAATTTTGTTCTGCGATGTCTGGAAATTTTGTCCTGATTTGGAAAACTAAATCCATGCCGCATTTATCAATTCTTTTTTCCAACTTTTTACTCGCAGTTATACATCTGAATACAGGTGTAAGTAGGCCTTCCTTTGCTACGAAAGGTACTGACTATCTACTCAGAAATCTGCTGTTGCTCTTAAGAACAAGATACAAAAAGCATTTGAATCTGAAATAACTGACAAAAAATTAATTTTTCACCATTCGCAAAATTAAATTCACACAAAATACCAAGAAATTTTACAATAGCAAACGCGGAACGAAACAAAAACCAAAAATTATTTCACAATAAGGTTGGCAATGTAATACAAAGTTCACTATTTGAATTCTGTAGGAGGCAGGTTCTGAACAAGAAAGGAAATGGTTTGGCTGGGTGAGAGATAAATAAACAAATAATAAAAAAACAAACAAACACGCTCACAAAAAAAGAAAAATACTTTCTGACAGAAATGCTGTTTTGTCTGGTTGCATCATTGGCAGCTTGAAAATTTCAGTAGGTACACTTTTCAACAGCAGTTTAATCGAAATAACCACAGGACGTCATATCATACAATATAAAATTTATTGACTGCCATTAGCATATCTTGTTTTTTCTGTTATTTTTTACAGCCGAATAATGGGAGACAAAATCGTACCGATCGACGGCCTCATTCCAGCTCACTTATTAAACATGTGGGCGCAAAACTGGGGCCATCTTTTCCATGACTTATGCCCATTTCCAGACAAGAAGATCCCGGATGTGACGAAACGGATGAAGCAGCTTGAATGGACGAAAGAAAAGATGTTAAAAGAAGCGGAATCATTCTTCGTTTCGATTGGTACGTTAACAGTTAACATAACAAAGGGGTTTACTGCGAAAAAACTGCTAAAGCTATTGACGAAAATCTTTGAAGATGTATACAGAATTTACTCGTACATCAAATTCGATCGTGGTACCTATTGCAGGGAGGGTGTTACGTGGCCATTTTCTGACAGGGGATAATGTCATTTTCCCCGAAATTTTCGTTTTTGCTCTTATTACACTTTCGTTTAACTGTTTTGCGATGAGAGATTTCAGAAAATGTCTAGTTTTAATAAATTTGATGCAGCAGGGGTTTTAACTGATAGGGGTAAAGTCCAAATTTTTGACGTTTTTTTTTCTTGTAAAAATGTCTTTCTACTCGCGCGGCCATTAAAACGCAACGTTTCTGGCCTTTTGTACATCACTTTTTGTCACTTGTTTCCATTGCCAAGTGTTTTTCGACAAGTTAAAGTTTTTTTGTATTGGTTCCAACGGAAAACTGTATTGCCGGTCTACGAATTTCAAACACATGTAATATACTGACCAGACCACCTGTGCGACTACTCTTAAGGAACCTAATAGAAGGGGGGAGGGAAGCTTATCAATTGGCACAAACACCCCTTGTTATGTTAAAGCAGTCAGTAAGGCATGTTATGTTAACCCTTCAGTTTGGTGAATAACTAGCACTTGGGTAGTGTTCCTTAAATGAACCTCCAAGCAACTCCCTCCGTTCTGTAACATCGCCTCTGTAGATGGGAGGCAAGCGAAAGAGACATGTAAATACGTCTGCACGCACCTTGCTGGTCTACACTACTATAACACACACAAATTTTTGCGTCACTTTCCAAAATGCTTCCCGGGAAAATTTTGCCCGATTTAGAAACCATCAGCAAAATAAAAAAAAAACAGACAACAAAACGCCAAAATTTTAATTTCTTGGAAAATCACCCAAATGAGGTGAGTCTTCACTTGGCTGTGTTATCGTCTATCCTCATCGAAAAGACTTTAAAATTTCATTTTTTTGTTGAAGCAATTCAAATATAAATAATTCTTTCATCGCTAGCACCGTGCTATGAGCCACCCTCCCATCTCATCCCCTACGCACTACCTTGCAAATTAATTCCCTGAGAACGAATGAAGGAGATTGAACTGAATGGAGTTAATTCAATTCCACTTAGTGAAGTATAACTTACAGGTTACGAGTGATATACGTTGCACTCAACTAGAGATGGTGATTGCACATTTTTTCATTATTATCAGCATGCTTTTTTTTTTAAAAAAAAAATTAGACTTAGGCACGGCTCTAAATGACTAAAAAAAGCCTGGACGAGCCAAAATGTCTTGACTTTCAGCCATTTTATGGAATTTATGTATGTAAAATGCTGAGAATCAGTGCAACGATCTTAAGAAAACAGATCGTTGATCAGTCGCATGTCACGTGACACAACACCGACAACTCAGGAATGGGTGGACCAAATTATAACAAATTAGGACAGGTTATGCACAAACCCTAATAAATGACAGCCTGACAAAAGCAAGTCAAGGTTTTGCTGTTCACGATAATATTTTTCGAAAACCCAACGGGAGAGGAATCAAGTCGCTGTATGGAATACAAATGCCTGAAAGAAAACGCACAAATAAACCATTTGCACGAAGAATGAATGACGATGAGCCAGATGGGGCTTTATACACCAATTAACTCTTTCATAGTTGTTAACTGCAGAAACCTGCGCTTTCAAGGCACAGTAGTTAATGTCTAATATCTCAATTATAGGACTCCCTGGAATGCCAAAATCATTCTACGAGAAGTCACTTTTCGAGAAGCCAGCGGACAAGAAGGTGGTGTGTCATCCATCATCGTGGGATTGTGGCGAGGGCGATGTGAGGTATGGAAGCACCAATATTCCTATTGACGTTTTACCAGTGGGTGCTGGGTGGGGCTCGTGTTCGACCCCATGATGACAGTACACAACTGACCATCATCTTACCAAATTTCATGTCAACCTACAATTATTTCAAAGCTAAAAATGAAGGTTTCCGGGCATTTTTTCATCCGATTTGAACTTCAAAAAGAGATCAACTTCTTTATTTTACAGAAATTCCAGCTAATGCTAATTAATCGTTCAAGTCCACAGGCCAAGGGGATGAGGGGCTACCCAGTGGGGCGAATTTTTCTATTCTTTTTTTTTTTTTGAGGGAGAGAAAGCAAATTTGGATGGGATGCAAATACAGTTTTCGATCCCACAGAAGGGGTATATCCTTGTTCCTCTGAAAAGTTTAATCTAACCAATTAAATGGTTGTAAGTCAAAATTGAATGTGGTATGGTATCATATGCATGAATGTATATGCGTAGCTGAAGCCACCTGCGTCTGATTTTTGTTCAATTTTTGACGTTTTCTACAACACCATAAGACATAAAACTCTTCAAGAAACAAAACTGCATCTAAACCAGCAAGGAACGAGCCAAGGTCATCAGCAGGTTAACTCTTTGAACATAATTGTAGGGCACAGATGGTATTCAAATATATTACATAAGATGGGGGTGGGGGGGGGGGGGGGGGGGGGGGTGCAAATAAAATGGGGCTGGTACGATAGTCCAGGTAGCTATAATTAAAGGATAAAGTCATTTATTTTGTTTTAGTGTTACTTAGCATAATTAAGTACGTATACTTCCGTTTAGGCTTTAAAGAAAAAACAATTCATTATTTGTTTTTTTATTGTGTTTCGTTTTGATAATTGAGTAAGTATTTGAAATTTGTGTATGCCCAAGCCGAAAATAGCTTAAAACAGGGACGGGTTTAATTAAAACGGGGGTGGTCCTCACTGCCAAATTTTGATAAAATGGGGTGGGGGAGGGGGTCATTATAAATTGATTTTGAGAGTAAAAAAATTGAAAAGTTGCAAAATGACACCCCCTCCGTACAATTAAACACAAGAGAGTAACAGAGCACAAAGGAGAGAGATAACAACTAATTGTTAGTTTTGCACACTCAGGTCGACGGTTTGGAACTCATGCAGCTATTAGCTGCTACGCACAGCATACACAATCTCAAAATGGCTGCATCGTAGGTAGGTAGGCGTTCAAGCGAATGTGGTAAATATTAAACGTGACAGGCGGAATCAATTGAACCATTATTTCAATATTTTTGCATATATAAACTCGAGGTAGCAGGTCTTTAAACTTACCAAATCATGCGGCCTTTGCATTAATCTAGCCATGAACACACAAAGATGCACTGGTAGCACGCTAGTGAACGCGTTTACTGACGGCAACCATATTTATGTCATATAATGCCTATAACTGTGGAGCAAAACACCGACATGCCTCACTCCTTCACAGCCGTAACGAGAGCATTGCTGTAAATTATGAACAAGCAACTGATGAACTTCATGTACAATTCGTGTCAAATACACGACAGACGCATTGTAAGAAGCACATGCTACATAACGTGCGAAGGAAAGAAGGAGCAAAGAGATTAGAACTGTTACATCACAGCTAGCTTAATACCTAAGAACGTTTCTCGATTCTCGTAACAATAGATTTCGTTTTCATTCGCTTCAATGATCTTAGGAAACGATAGCAGTAAAGTTTTTGAGCTTAATTTTCGTCCCAAGCACAAGAATGATATCGTACAGTTTGCACAAAAAGGGTTCCCAGGGGGAAAATAATTTTGACGTTTCATAAATAATACAATCCTGAGCGAGGAAAACAAGACTGTTTGCCTTCAGGCTTTTACTTTTTGTACAAAAGACCATTCACAGATCTTTTCATCTCGTCACGGACGATACCACAAATATACCGTGCACAGATCATTGAGCCGATATATGAAGAACGGTGCATTTGTTTCACTCATAAAAGTTACCATTATCACACCAAAGAAAAACTCATACCTGTCATTTCCTTGTAGACAACAATTTCCGCAGATTTTTTTTTAAAAAAGGAAGATAAAATTCAAAGATATACATTTCTGATTCGTTCTCCCAGGATGAAGATGCCATGCATGAGTGTAACACAGAACGACATGGTGACTGTCCATCATGAGATGGGACACGTACAGTACTATCTCCTCTACAAAGATCAACCAGTGGAATTTCGGACAGGAGCAAATCCTGGTTTTCACGAAGCCGTCGGTGATACGATTGCTCTGTCAGTTATGATTCCTGAACATTTAGAATCGATTGGTTTACTAAACAGTACTGTTGGAGACAAAGGTAAGTAAAGCTTTACCTACAACAAATCGAGCAGCAAGATTGAAGAATGTGACAGTGAATCGAACAGAAGTATCGAAACCATTGGAAAACAGTTTGCACATGCAGTGGTTAGCAAACTGGCCCGTTGCTCCGACTTCGGATGTCTTTATAAACCCGAAAGTTGGTCAAGAGTCTAAGCGCGCCCCCAGGGGGGGAGGATTTGGGTTTTTTTGTCCTCCAGATCGTCAGAAAATGCATTTCCGGCCAAAATTTATTAAAATTTTCGCTCCATGGCACCCTGATTTACGGCAAAACGCCTTCTTGGTAACCCTGTTTTAGGGATATGGAGCAAAATTTACTACCCTGGTGGGGGGCACCGTATCTTGGTTTATTGGAGAAACCCCCCGCACCCCCCCCCCCCCCGGACACTGCTATGCCTTGTTGACGAGTATGAAGAGTGTTACTGAATGTAACACAGAAAGGGGGCGAATTTGAGCTCCCCCACCCCTTCAGTCAAGTACAGTCCAAGTAGAAAACAGCCCACGAAAAAGGATTTTATACAACTATTTTGTAAATAATGGAGAGGTTCCATACATTTACATGCCTTCAACGCGGAATCACACAAATGTGTCTTTTACTCTGTATTTGCAGAAGAGGGTATCAACTTTCTGATGAAGCAAGCACTGCAGAAGATCTCCTTCATTCCATTCGCATACATTGTCGACAAATGGAGGTGGGCTGTGTTTGCAGGAGATACGAAACCAGATCAATACAACAAAGACTGGTGGAAGCTTCGTCGACAATATCAAGGCGTGAAACCACCAATCGAGCGAGAGGAAACTGATTTATTCGATGCAGGAACTTTCTTCCACGTGGCTCACAATACTGAATATCTTCGCTACTTTCTGAGTCACGTGTTACAATTTCAGTTCCATAAAGCATTATGTGATGAAGCCGGTCATAGAGGGCCGTACCATCAGTGTTCGATCCACAACAATAAAAAGGCCGGACAGAAACTGAAGTGAGTACATTCACTCAAGCTTGATTTCTACTAAAGTCCTTGTCTAGCCAGAGTTAAAACGAGGAAAGTCACCAAACGTGTTGCCGTCCAAGTCGTCGCAAGTGCGCACAAAACACATAAAACCATGAAAACAATAATAATAAAAGATACCACTATGTCACGCAACATGACCTGCAGAATCTATGAAATGTCTTCAATTTTTTAAGATTTTAAATTTTGTAATGCACTGCTTCCTGCGTACAACGACAGAGCAGCTGAGAAGTAGAGAATTGCTTCTTTTATAATAGAAACAATACTCTAACAGGAATAGCAAGCCAACTAACTTTCAAAATAAGTACATATATAGCACAGTTCTTAATAACACGTTCTCCCATAAATCACGATGAAACTCAGAAATGCAGAACATACGTACAGTATGATAAGATGCGAAATGATTTAAATGCTATAGAAAAACATTCATTTATTGTCAAATCAGGCTCTTAAAAAGGGTATATTGTGCCACACAACGATCATCTATGCTAATGTGCATGGAATCGAATATCATCAGATATCTTACAACACTCAGAAAAAATTACACACAATCTCCATAACAATGTGTGGCAAACAAGCGTTCTTAATATTATGAGCCAAAAAAAAAACAAAAAACGATAATCTTTTTTTTCTAGAATGATGTTAGAACTTGGAAAAGAGAAACCGTGGCCGAAGGCATTGAGTGTACTATGCGGAACAGAAAGACTGTCGTCTGAACCAATTCTCGATTACTTTAAACCGCTGGAAGATTGGTTAGACGAGCATAGACAGAAACATGAATATCCAATCGGCTGGAGCGACGAAAACACTGACTCGAATCAACCGGCAGACGAAAGCGATTCTGCATTAGACGCACAACAATGGAACTTGGCTGGACAGTATCAGATATAAAAATAGAGACAACTTTTAAATTTTTACTTCTTTGTTTTTGCTTTCTGCAAAACTAGCAATAAAGTAATACACAAAAAGACATTGCGGTAAATATGCTTCCTGTCTTTCCGCTCTTACTGCAAAAATATGCGTATACATATGCTTAAATTTATGGAACCCAAGGGTAGCTGATATGCGTATGTGTTTATATCAATAACGTAGTACTGTATTTAGTTGTTTCTCGTGTTAAACATTTCACAATCCTCATATTGTTTGAAGTTTGCACAGATCTTCTGATCTAAATGTTCTCTTTTTGATTAAAGCGCACAGAAGAAGCCCATTGGTTTGGATTTCAAAGCATTTGGCATTGAAGAAAATTTTTTTTCTAATTGAAAAATGTACCGTAGCATTATGGTTAACATAATCCTTATTTTTTTCACACATTTTAGCGTAAGTATGCTCGTAGCTGCTATGCTTACAAGAACATCAACGTTATGAATTCAATTTGATGTCCGGTCTTTTGAGAGGTCAAGCTAACAACTTCACGTGGCAAGATCAACAGAAGAACTACCTTAAAGGAAGAAATTTTGGCGGGAATTTAATTTGGCGGATGGCGGAAAACTTTAAATTTGGCGGAAGACATTTTCTGAAATTAGCTTGCTTGGTCAGTGACCATGTCTGGTATGATGATCAACTAGTTGATTATGGAAAAGTTTAAGCAGCTCGTGAATGAAAAATTTGTTGACCCCAAAGAGCAAGGAATAATCGGAACATTTTTGCACACGAAAGATATTGTAGATATCACTGTCGAAGTGACCCCAGCTAAGCCAAAAAGAAGAAAAAGAAGTTAGCAAACACCGAGTGTCGCCAAAATACGATGGACATCTGAAACTATTTTTAAGGCAACAACTCAACTAACCAAAGAAAAAACAGCAAAAAACGAACGATCGATAACTGAACTCTCTCAGGACAAAAATATCGTAGTGATTGACTACCTTAAAATTTGGCGGATGGCCGAAGAAACTAAATTTGGCCGTCAAATCCGCCAAAATTTCCTCCTGTAAAGAATCTGACGCCCTCGCCAAATGTTTCCTTAACGACGACAATTTGCACAATATTAGAGATACAAAGTTATCAAAATCATCGCGCTGGGACAGCACTTTCGATCACAGTTTTTCTTTTTTAACAGTATAGCAACTTACATGGTGAGAGTCACAGTAGCATAAGTAGTATTGCCCTTACGATTCACACGAAAATGACAAAACAATAATAAAGAGAATTTTAAATCTTTTGAAAAAAGCCTGCACGATAGCCATTTATGGACGTAAATTGCCACATGCAAGCCTATTTTGCCCCAAATATGAAAAAAAATTTGTAACAATCATAGTGTTTCCAAAAACGTGATGAAGCGTTATCCGAATCGTTTCAAAAAGCCCACAATCTTGTAATTTCTGGGCATTTTTCATCGCAAAAATGTCCCCACCGAAGCACTTTCAGATGATTTCCCAGAAATGTCCCAAGGCCCATTAAATTAGTAATACTGCCCGTAAGATTTACACAAAAAAATGCAATTAACTACTTTATTGCATGAAAATTTCGCAGCATGAAAATTTCGCGGTTTCGCGGTCAATTTAAAAAAACTGCGAAATTAAAATGCCGCGAAAAATTGTGTTAGGGCCAACCACGAAATTAAAATGCACCAAAAATCCGCGTTTTAAACCGCTGAACGTTTTCTTTGTATGTATTTAGTCAAAAACAAGTGAAAATACACCGTTTTGGAACAAGCAACTTATTTCTGTTTTCATTTCTTTACTTGGACTGCGTGAGTGAAATGCAGCGGAATTTGCATTTTCGCCTGAACCGCGAAATTAAATGCTGCTAAATTCGCAATTCTACCTGAACCGCGAAATTACAATGCCGCGAAATGCAATTTTGACCAAAAAACCCGCCAAATTTTCATGCAAGAAAGTAATCAAGTGTTCTTGGAAGCATTAGGACAAGAACTTGAAAGATTGTCATTTTTGAGCGTTGACTGCCATCCGCAAGACGAACGACAGTTTTCCCACATATAACTACTATTGGTCTAATGTTTCACACCAAAAAGTGACGATTGGATCATAAAAAATTCTTAAAAATGGCCATTTTGTAGAAAAGCTGGCTCCATCACTTTGTTTCAAGTATTGGTCTTGACCTTCATGCAAAATTTCACAAAAATCTGCGGAGCTATTATCCGGGGAAAAGCGCTGGTGACGGACGGACAGATCTCATTTTATAGGGTTCTCCACTCGGAGAGAGTCCAAAAATAAACATAAAAGCAAGAATCGCCAACAACTTGTCAGAATTAGGATGACTTTTCTTTTTATAAAATATAAAATCATCATGAAAAGATTCTTCACAGAAACTAACCTATCTATTATGCTTTCCCTGTATATTTGTGAAATTTGTTGAAGTTCGTCCGCAGCATTTTAAAATGTTCTTTCTCTGAACTATCGAGGACAGTAACGAGTAGAGAATGTTCGAAATCCGTGCAAGCTTCCATAACAGTGAAGATACCAGCGTCGAGAATGGCCTGAAAACAATGGTTAAAAAAGTTAGTTTAGGTCTATCAGAATTGAGAAGCAATATCAAAAGCATTGCCTGTTCAATCCAACCATTACTGGTCAAACACATATTGTACGAATCAAAAACAGGAGGTCAACATACTTCTTTTTCACGTGGATCAGTTTTCGCTAACTCTGTAAAATTAAAATCAACGCAAAACATTTGAAGTGCGACGATACACAAAAATATATCCACGCAAAGTTAATCCAAAATTTTTCCATATCTTGAACATCTGGTCCACCTTAAGAGCAAACGAGCGAGTTCCAGAATAGAAAATCCTGTGGCCTGAGAAAGTGAGCTGAATGTCCAATCTGAAATCAGCCATATCGCTTCTATGAAGATAAACGCGACATCAGAATCTGAAGTTCCAGAGAAAAAAAAGCACCACAAATTTTTGTTGACGTGCATTTCCAAAATTAAATCCACGTATTTTCTCTGCAAATCACTGATTCGCAAAATAAATACACGCCGAACGCCCGAAAAATCCACGAAAAAATTGAACCCCTAAAGGCAACATTCTTGTTCAAGAATGAACACAATATGGTCGTCTAAAACGATACTGAAATCGTTTTTGGGCTGCTGATAAATCAGATGCCTATTAGGTTTGGCCAATTCTTTCTTGAAATTGAAAGCACATTGTCCTCACAGGACTCTTCTTGGACATGTTACGTTTCCGAGGTATCAGAGTACAGCCGAATCAAATTATTGCGGAATTAAGTTTACAGATTTCGGACCAACTCCACAAAATTAAAGATTCATGGAAATCACAAAGAAGCAATTTGTTCATTACTTTACAATCTTTAGCAATCACAAAGATGAACTCCGTATCTTGTTTCGTTGCTGCTTCAATGGCAAAAATTAACTCCGCAATTCTGAAATTTGTGAAAAGCTCAACCCCTGTGCAGAATAACAGGAAATGTCATAAAAAAACCTTAAAGGGGCAGGATCCAATAGAATTTTTGAAAATAATTTTAAGGTCATTTATGCAAAGTACCAGTACTGCTATTATTTTAGCCATAGGTACTATCGTAAGTAAGATATCCTCATCTTGATGCTCAACTCTTGAACCGTTTATCCACACAGGAATTCAGATCCTGGTCGAACGTTTCTAATTTCAATTTGTCAAAAAGCATGAATATAACTTGAAGATTGAGTAATAAAAGTGTGTGACCTATATTGTGGTTGCTTCTACGCTGAGTAGAAGTTATTTTGCTCAAACTATTAACATCTATTTTCACACGCCTATCGGCTCCTTTCACCCTATCAGCAAAATCCCCCCCCCCCTTGCCGCCAAGGACGAAAAATATAATACAGCTCGAATGATAATAGCAAAAGCGACGAAACTACACCACTTCTCCCAGAATTATGTACGCTATCTTCTGACTAAGTTTCAGTGTACCCGAAAATAATGACGTCATCATGAAAAATGACGTTATCATTAATTTTTTTTCAGTACACGTGGTTTCCTTGACCTATTACATAACTGTGCCAAGTTTTAAGAACATAGCTGCATTGAAACTAGTGTTAGCCACACATCCAGCCTAACTGTAGAGCATTGGCTCAAAACCATTCTTGTGGCATTTCTGGCTGTAAATTTTTTTTCTAAATTTTCAATGAAATTTTGTATCAAATTCATATTTGAGGCATTTTTTTGCATTAGGATCGTCAGAAGCACAAAAATTCGCGAGATAAACTTTCGCGAAAAGAAAAATTTTGCATACACTAAATTTTTGCTGCCATGAAGATCTAAAGAAAATGAACATAGGACTGGACAAAATTTCACTAAAACATCTGGGAAAAATTTGCGAGATAAACTTGTGCGAAACAGGCCCAACCTCGCGAAAACGAGACAGAAAGACAGGTTGTCAGGACATCCAGGGTTACAAAGTACCTTAAGGGAAGAAATTTTTGCAAAATTTATTTTTGCGATTGAGACTCGAAAAAAAACAACAGTATTTTGCGGAAGAAATTTCTGTGACTTAAAGCTGTTAGATCAGTTTTGCGGAAGAAATAATTGCGATTGAGTGTTCTGCACTAATTTTTGCGATGGGGGAGAAAGATGTTCCGTTTCATTCGTTGGGCTAAGAGAACTTTAAACGGGTCTTACAGCCCCAAAGAAAGACAAAAAGTAAGATTTTACAGCTTTAAATGGACTGGTTGATATTTTAAATTTTTTTGCTGAAGAAATATTTGCGACTGGCAAACTACTAGCAGGTTTTGTGGAAGAAATGTTTGCGAAAAAAGGCCAAAATCGCGAAAATAAATTCAAAAATTACTTCTGTAAATATTTTCTTCCCTTAAGGTAGCCTTAAACCTAGCCTTAAACCTTTTCTTCCCTTAAGGTCCACAAACCTAAGAGGAAAACGTGCATAGCTAAGAGTTTCTCTTCAGTGAGACTTTTTGCAACCTTCAACCACCACAACACTGTGAAATTCTTTATCTTAAGAACTATCATAAAACATGTATTGACACAAAAAAGCAAAACACAATAACAACAGCAACAACAACATGAAAAACAGTGATAAAACTACTCACCTTGACTTCTGACGAGAAGTTCGTTCGTTGACACGCCCGAATATAGTTTGAAATGACGTAAGGAGTGTACTGAAATGCAGAAGAAATAGAAAAGCTAGATAAAATGCAGAAGAAATTGAAGCGATAATACTTGGCTAAATAACTAGAATACGGTTAATTAGAGCATGGCTTACAAATAATAAATGCAAAGATATACTATTTGTGAGCAACACCAACAAGCCAGATTAAAGTACCAAAAACAATCAACAAGAAAAAAACAAAACAAAACTAGGCGGCACATACCTTTGTGATTATGACTTTATGCGTCGCTATCTCGGTGTACAATCTAAAAAAGGCAAATCCTTTAGAACAGATACAACGCATAACATGCAACATCGATTTCGTACAGATTAAGCTGCTCTGGAGCAGATAGATTGCACTTCAGCAATTACGTGAAGTAGTAGTGCAATGGACGGATTTTGGTATTTTTCTTTTATGAAATTCGAATGTGACGAAGGTAAAACTTACTCAGAATCTTTACAAGCTTTCTTATTTGGGTCGGTCATTGACAAAACATCATCCCACGCAGCGGATACAATGCAAGCGTTAATTGCTTAAAATCATAGTTTCAATGAACAAAAAATGATTACTCAGACTGTAACTGCGAGAAAGGCACATGAACGGTCAATGTAATTTCATTGCATAACTGTTGGCAAGGAAGTGTACATTTTGCTATGAACACACCAATCTAAGAACAGAATTAGGCTGATCTTTAATTACCAAAAGTTTAGAAAAACATTTTGCAAATACTGGTAAGGCCTTCCGATTGAAGTACATACCATCCTTTTTTTTTTTGGTATGCAACCTATACTGCCGTTGCTTTCATGTTGAATCAAAAGAAACTCTCTTGGTTGAATAGCAGAAATTTTGCTCAAATTCTAACATTTGTTTTTTGACGCCTATCGGATACTGTCCCTTTTAATCTGTCAGAAATAAAAATGGTAGCCATGAACACACATATGCCATTAAACATTGAAAAACTAAGACCAAGACAATTTAAAAACACAAGGTTTTCCTGGTCCAGAGTACGTGCTTACCTCGTCAATCGGTCACATGATATTTTTAACACATGTCGATCATGTGAAGAATCCATTGCAGAATTGGCGAATTCATTGTACTTCGCCAAATCAAACAGGAGACCTTTTTCAAGTCAAGGTAAAGTTTCAATTGTCCTGTGCTAATCCAGCAATATCAAAACATTCTGAAATGTACTGCTAGAAATGATAACTAGTCCTGCACTCTCTCTTGAAACTCAATATGGAACAGCAATATATGGAAAACCATTTGGATATATACCAAGGCAAAATGAATGATAAATTTTAAAATCAAAGTCAACATAGATTGAAATTGAAACTAAGTTGTGTACTAGACCGCAATGAATAACGATGTTATCTTTAGGTGCTAAAAGTGGTTAAAACAAGTCGCATAATTAGTGGACTCCCGCAAAATTGAATCTCCACGTCAGATCAAAGAAGAGAATAGCACATAAGCCATAACATTTGCACGATAAATCGCAAAAACATAATCAAGAGTTTCTTGAAACAATGACAGAACCCTAAAACAGCCATTATTGACATAAATTGCCACCCGCATGCTAAAGAACAACATATTCCCAAATATCAAGTATGGGTCATAGTATATGCTTTGTGCCCCCTACGATCCACGCTTTACGATCCACGCTGAAAACAAGAAGATAAACCATTGTTGACACATTTGGAAAAAACCCCGAAAATGGGCATTTTCTGACAAAATTATCATCTGCAAGCCTAACAAGATTTCCTCAGACACAACCCATGGTTCGTAACATATGCAGAGAGGCCCCAATGAATCACACCAAAAGTGACAAAAAATTGATAAACAGTTCATGACATCTTAGGAAAAAAAACATTTAATCACCTAAATTGCCACCTGCAAGCCAAACGAGAATGTTGGGAGACATAGCAAATGGTTCATAACAGGCATACAGTTGCCTAAAATATTCACACCAAAAACGACAAAAAACAGATGAACCGTTCATGACATATTTGAAAAAAAACATCAAAACAACTGTTTTTGGGTGTAAATTGCCACCTGCAAGCGAAACCAGATGGTCAGGCGACACGGACATATGGTTCAAAACATGCGTA
>JAOBRC011016446.1:0-16276 GCA_027575255.1 Scolionema suvaense | reverse complement strand
TATTGATGAGACGGAGTTTCGTGATAGACTGATGCAGATTTCGGAAGTTGCGAACCAGAGAAACGGGCCGCAATTTTTACGAAGTCGCGATGCTATTTCAAAAAATTTTTTCGCCTGCGGCGCGCTTCACCGAACTTTTCGCGATTACCTATTTTCAAGTTAATTCGACCCCTGTACTTCTTGCGAAACATGCTTTGAAAAGTAAAACGATAATTGCAGTGCAATTGATGTAAGCAATTTTTATTAGTTATTATGCCACACTTGTAAATTTATAAATATCTGCGCATGGAACCTCGGGATAGATCTGTAGATATGTAGAAGAACTTGAAATGTGAAGATCTGTAGCATCCTGAAGGATGTGTTGTAATTAGTTGACAATGATCTTGTTTGTTTACTTTGTCTGGCAGGTAACTGCCACTGGGGAAGGATGTGTTATATTTAGTCGACGATGATATTGTTTGTTTACTTTTTTTGTCCCGCAGGTAACTACCGCTGGTGATTATATTTTTCCATTACATTCAACTCACAAGAAACCATATGAGCAGCTTCTGATTGGTTGTAATGCTCTGTCTGGATCAAGCGCTTGTTCTTCTGAGCTGCCACAAAGATTGGTCCTATGTTCCATTCCGTGTTCCATACATTCCAGAAAGCCTCCACTAAATGGTTGGTTTATTGCTATTGTATGATCTATTTTCTTTTTGTTTGTTTCTTGCCTTATTCAAGACTACTTTCGTATAATGATATCTAGTGTTTGTTTGCCTTTTCCATCATACTTGCAGTTTATAATTTATGCCGATCATTGCGTATTTTTTCTATGGTATGTAGCAGCAAAAGGGCCTAACACATGCACATCATGGCGTGACAAGAACCATGCACAAATACCACAAGAAACTGAGGTGTATGAAATGTTTTCTTTTCTCTGGAGCTATGGATTCATCAAACTGGCAGAAATGCTGTGGCCAGGTTCAAAATGTGGAAATCGTGGAGATTGCAGAAACCTCAGAACAAAAATTTTCGCGATTTCAAGTTCCTAAGTTTCAATCTAAACCTACGACCCGAACCTATACTTCGAAAAGATAACTTGGAAGGGAATTTCCAAGGTTTCTGCGATTTCCGCCTTTTCCGAAGTTTCGATTTGTCACTTATTGTGGAAAAATAAACTAAACGACATTCAGTAATTCATTACCCGTGGGCAACCTACGTTTCTATACAGCAATAAGAGACTTTGCTCTTGCACTAAGGGACTTATCAAGATGAAAAACGTTTTTTGTGACTGACAAATAAAGAACATGGCAAAATATACCTTGCTATTATACTGCCCAGATCATAAAATTGAGTCCAAATGTAGAATGATGTATCGTTGCACGAACCTTGAGAGATGGTTCATACAGGCTCAAAGCAAGAGAAATAAAATTCATGCTTTCTGAGAGTTACCATTTCCGAAGTTTTGACCTGAGCCTGGAACCGAAAATTAAAACACGGAGATTGAGTTTTGGCCGTTCTGAGTATTATGCTGCTCTCTGCATGCTAATGTTGTACTCTTAGTTTACAGTTTAACGGTTAACGTAATGTGCGTTTTTGACTACTCCAACCTAAACGGTAGGATGAGGTTGGTTCCCTGCCCCCTTGGAAAACAAACAACCATTATAGCCATGGCTTTGAATTTAGACCACATAAAGGATTCTCCCTGAGATGTGCATGATCGTGCCCGTGCACGCTGGCATGCAGGCAAACTGCCACTACGAGCGCTATTCTTAGTCAGTCATCGTGCAGGCAGATTCCTCATTCAATAAAAAATCATACGGGTAAAATTTTAGTTGCTAACAGCATAAATCTCAGATTTCCAGCTCCACAGATATTGGTTCAAGAGGGCTCACATAAGGCATCTAGAATTAGTGCATGAGCTTCAGAAGACCAACACTCTCTGCTAGTGACTTGCACTGCATGGTGTGTCTCTCGGAAGACTAACTCATCAATGCAGTATTGCAGTTACCATCGCTCCTGTGTGAAGCATATTGAAAATCGTTCACAAGAAACCATGAATTATAATGCCTTAGTTGGAAGTTTCATGATGGGGCCAGTGTGATGGTTATAGTGTAGGAGCTACACTGGGGAAGACCGCTGCAATAGCATGCCTGGTTTGGGGTTCCAGGACATAAAGCGTCCTCCTTGCTGCAGGGAAAAATTTGGTTGCAGGCACTGCAGCCCTAGTACCTCTTGTAAATAACTTGTATGCTTTTAGCTTGATTGTATCAGTTGAATATGGTAGAAGACTAGCCGAAACATATCCTGGAATAAGAGAGTATTCTTTTTTCTCAAAATTATAAGTAATATTGTGCCTTTATGCTCTTTTGTAACAATTTCATTTTTTTCTTGCTCGGTCCCTGCGATTGTTATTTGTCTTAGAATGGTCATTAAAAATCAAATTCTAATAGGAGCTTGCTGGTGTATGATGTTTGGCAAGATACTGAAGCAAGCAAGGGAACTCAATAAGTCATCTAACTTGCGATGTTGCATGATTGAATATTGATCTTGATACATTCTGCAAAATATACTGACACTTTTTACTTCTTGAATTCTTAAGGGCACCTCTGACTTGCGATTGCTAGTATGGCTCTGACTTTTATTTAAAGCATATGAAAAAGCAAGCGACTTGCTTCTATATGGCAGGGTCTTAAATAAAGTGATGTGATGCATGTGTTAGAAACATGCTAATTACCACTCATGATTGATTGATAAGCTGGTCAGAAGGACTCTAGCATGATTCTGCTGATCGCACAATTCTATCTGATGGACATTGTCCGATATTTGGCTGTTTGAAGTTCTGTTCATTTTAGAATTTGTTCTTTGAAGCTCGTCATGCAAAGGGAGAAGATATTTGAATACATGTTGCATGTATTGTTCTTTATGTGGCAGAAACGTTATTGCCTTAAACCTCAAATTGGCAGTGATGATATCATGACAAAAATAGTAGTTATCACAAGGACTCTACTTAAGTCTTACTTGGGGAAACTGCTGTTTTTTGCATGTGGCAAGATTAGTTTATTGATGTCCCGTTTACATCTAACTTTGTTTCTGTACATATACATTGTGTATACACGTGTTCATAAATGAATTTGTACTATTATTTTTTTGTAGTTGTGTTCTCAAAGTACCTCCCCTCAAATCCATGTTGCTTGGAATTGTTTGCACGCAGTTTGATTCCTGGCTGGACCAGTTGGGGAAATGAGGTAAGGTTATTGATGATTTTTTATTAATTTGTTGGCATTGCTGCTTTACGTACATGAGGATTTGTACTTGTTCTTGATTTGCCACGCTGTATGTCATGATGTTATTGTTTGTTTAATGACCTGCGTATCTGAATAGGAATTTTGTTGATGAGGGAAGTGCTTGTCTGCAATAATGGTGTTTCTTTGGCCCTTATATAGAAGATGGTATAAGTAAACTTACGTTTTTGCATAGTAGTGGGGATAGTGCTGAAGCTATGCCTACGCATTTCCTTTTGTGAATAATGCGTAGCTGAATTATGCATCAAGTAGCGAAAACCGAACTGTTGCAGCTGTCATAGCTCTGGAGATATGAAGCTTTGAACTTTTGTAGAAAATCTAGATTTGACATAGTCCTTTGTGTTGAAAAGGTTTGGAAAGTTATGGAGAAAAAATGAAAATTGTCTTGAAGGAACCTCTCTTGTCTCTTGTCAAGAAAGCTTGTGTTGGTAAACGAGTAAAGCTGTAGGTGTGATGATACACTAATCCACGCAACTTACCATGAAACAAAGTGACACATAGTATTTGGAAACCTTCAATAGTGGGAACATAAACTTGTACTGAAACTAAGTTCTGCATTATCATTATCTATCTTATATCAAATTTGGTTTCTTTGTTTTTATGCTCTTAATGTTGTTCCTATGTTGTCTGAAGTGTCACATGTACATGATCATTGTAAAAAATCAGTAGAATGAAGCATCTAGAAAAATCTTTTAGTGGAAAAGCTCATTAGGGTTTGCCTTAGTCACTTTTTGCAATGCTCTGACTTCTTTGGACCTTGGAAATCTGTGAAAATGGTCTTAGCTCCGTTTGATGAGCTGCGCCATATCAGCAATCATCGTAAATGTGCTTAAACTAATGACAAGAAATGAGATATTTTCTTTCTTTTATAAGCATTTTACTCCCCTATCAAGCTGATCGTTATTGGCCTGTGTCTCACAGGTATAAATGCTGATTTCTGGCTGCTTCAGGCAAGCAAATTCAGATATAGATGCTCATAATAGCTCTTATGAGTATGATTCAATGATCAAACTTGTGGTGCTTTAACCACCTTTGCATACACATTTGCTCAACATGCTGCTTTATGCTGTTGGTTTCACTTCTGCTTAAATGTTGTTTTGTGGCTCCTTTTATCTTGTCATCCTTTTATCTTGTCCTTGTCATCGACAGATTTTTAGTACACTGGTACAGGGTGAGAGTTTATTTCCCCTGCTAAAATTTCGACCTCAGCTTGCGTTTCTTGCAATGCTTGTTGTATTTTGTTTCATCATCGATTATGTTTTTCTGTGATCATTTAGCCCTTAACAAAATCTATTGATCCACAATGAATCAAATATGCAACATTTTGGAACTCAAACAGAATTTGATGTTAATTTTGACTATAGGTCAATCTGAATCAGTTTACAAGACCCTGTCAATTTTCTCTGTATAAAGATCAAGAAAAAAAAAATGTACATTGTACTATACGTCAGCGAAAAGGCGACAGGCTCTGGCAAAAGAGTGGATGAACCCCCTAACCAGGTCACATTTCCTGACCCTTTATCAATGATAAAATGCCACAGCCAAAGGACAAAAGCATCAATGTAAAGAAAACTGTAACTTCATTGAGACTGTAGTGGTGTACAACAAATCCAGACAGCTATAAGGAGAAGACATAGAGCTATATCAATATCTTTATCAAAGCCTCAATAACTCAAAGCCTCAATTACACAACCTCTTTGAGTAATTGATAAATCTTAGTGAAGCTTCAGCAGTCTATTTGTTTGCTTGTTTGTTGTTTGTTTGTTATGTAACTATTTATTTCCTTGCACTATTCAGTCAGTTTATTGATGTTCTTTCGTTCCTCTTCCTGCCTAGACGATCAAGTATCAAGATGTAAAATATTTTAACAAAGTTTCTGAAGATATGGGGGAATCACGTTTCAAGGACCAAACCTGATGTGGACTTAAATTAATATCCAGTAGATTTGTTTGCGCTCTGCATATTTATGTAGCTGCCTTCATGTGTGATTGCCTTAGAAAGGTACATTACTGTGATGGTGTACGGTTTTTATTTACATGTGCTGAAAATATTTTGTATATGGAAAAGAAAATATGGTGCGCAAATTTGATACAGTGTTTTTCGAATATGTAAATATTGTTTGATTTGTTTTCACACAGGCAGCTAAATTTTGTCTTTGTTGAATGCAGTACTGTCGGGAAGTCATGTACCTGTAGGATTATCATCTCTCGAGTTGGCGAAAATGTTTTTTCTTCTTTTCTTTTATTTCTTCCTGCCTCAATGTAAGATTCATGAATTTGATTAACACTACGTAATGCTGTAACTCACAAATGTTAAGGTTCTTTGTATCAGGCCTGGTATCATCGTATTTCCCTCTGGAATGCGTCCTATGAGCATGAATAGTGGTAAAAAGATAAATATAGTTAAAGTGTTTAACAGAATCTTTTATGCTGTCATTGCTTAGCATGTTTTTGATGTTTTCTGTGATTTCAGGTATATTAATTTATGCTCATCAGTACCATTTCCTTGAGAAGCTAATTTTTTATTTCAGCCTGTTATCATAATTATTTTCAGATGATAATTGATACGTATTTGGAAACAAAAAAGAAAGAATTGATAACAGATAAAAAAAATGTTGGACCGGATCACAGCTGTTCTTTAGTGCTCTCACTTGCTTAGTCACTAAATATTATGAGCACATCCTTATGTTTACTGAGTTAACAAAATACCTCATGTCTGCATTATTTAAATGGCAGTTCATGAACCAGATTAGACTAGAAAAGTCTCTCTGAATCTAACCAACTACTTGCATCTAGCGCTCTACGCCCGCACCGATCGATTAGAAGCAGAACGAGAGAGAGAGAGAGACTAGTTCACTCCGGCAAATCGGGACAACCATCCTACTCGCATTACGACACAAAATCCTATTTAGTTCTTTCCTTGCGAAATTACGGGGGTCCTGATGACCAGATAATTAAACCATGTGCGTAAATAATCATTAGGAACCACCTTGTTACTGTGCCCCCTGGTTATGCAAAGATTTGAGTTTGATTGACAGCAGCTTCAATAGGAGCGGGAAATTCAAGCTAAATTTAGTTACCCAGAAATCTGGCTCATCGATAGGGAGAATATTAAGAGCCGAAAATTGTGAGTGGCAGAGTGTACAAGTCTCTCCCTCTGGTTGTAATCGCGCGGCCTATGTGGCCCTCTTGCGGGAGTTGAATAGAGAGACTTGTCAAGTCTAGAACCAGATGAGTGTCCAGCTTATAAAAGTATTTCATCTTTGCATTCAAACCTTAGCTATGTCTGTTTTCATGTTTAGCATGAAATATGTAGGGTTTAGACCAAGCATGTGATACTTTAGCTCTTGATGTCTGATCAATGATTCGGAATCTTGTTTTGAAGTCAGTGAAACACAGCATTTTATCATGAGTATGCTGTGTTGTTGTGTTGTATGATGCTGTAGCAGAAAGAATGGGTACCTCTTGAAAGTCCTAGTCACACTGAACCTTGCAGAATTTGTGCAGGAGAACCACGCTAGTTTTTCTATACGTACTATCTGGGATATGTACATACCATAAGGATGTTTTTCGATCTCTGAAAGGCCGCCTAGTTGTTATGAATATGGACCAAAATGTGATAGAGTTATCCTTTAAATAATTGATGGATTCTGTTGTTGATTACTGAAAATTATTGGTCTTAACTTGCCAAATACTTCTTTAACTTTTTTAGTTTTGTGTGTACTGCAAAAGAACTAGGTACCAAGTTGCCAAAACATTAGGGTGACAGTTGATATGATTTGCCTAAGCTTGTCTGTGAAAATAGTGCCTAGTGAAGCACATAAGCCAATTTCAGCTTCAAGCAAAATATATAAAGGCAGGGTAGGAAGCTTTGATTGCTTTTTACTTACACAAGTAGAAGTGCGCTGTTGGCTGTACTAAATATTTCAAGTGTTTTTGTAGCAGTTTTCAAACAGGTAAACGTAAGGCATGGAACATGTGTACTTAGAGCCACACATTTAGAAGCATTCAAGTGCATAGTTTCGTGCTTCCTCCATCTGCTGTGGACTCAATTCGAACCTGTTTGGGTGGCCTGGTTGCAAATAGATAGCTTGAAGCACGACTGGAAATCTTCCACCATGTGTGGTATCTTTTGTATGGTGCATGCCAGCACTGAAGATGGAAAACTTGAATCCGTAAGTTTGCTGCTATTTATGTTTCATGTGCTGGTATTGTGCGCACGAATTGAAAACGTCCTGCATTGCCTCTGTCTGCATTTGGTGTAATGTAGAAGGGTTGTGCTTTACTTGTTTTCATAATGGAGTTTACTCATTTTCTTTTCCAGCTAACCCTTTTTATTACCATTCATTTCAATGCTAGCGATGTACTGTCATTGTAGTTCTTTTTGAGGATTAATCCATTGTGTTTTTATCCATTGTATTTGAAGGTTGAGTCGAAATTGATTCCTGTTCTAAGGAGACGTGGCCCTGATGCATGCCACAGATGCTGTTCAACATATGCACCATCGGCAGGAGAGACGTTATCGCTAACTTTTGTCGGCACACTCTTGCACTTACGCGGTGAAGCTACTCCTCAACCATTGGTTGATCAAAATGATGATTTATTTATGTGGAATGGAGAAATCTTTGGTGGAGACGTTGAAGTAGGTAAAATAATCAACCCTTGTAGTTTCCTTCAGCTTATACGAAATAGATGAACTTTGACCATTTATATCCATGAGAACGAATCCAGAATACTTATTGGTGGCTATGTCCATAGTAAGTTTCAGGGTTGTGGCTATATGTGTTCGCCTTTTAGGGTGGGGGGGTAGTTTTTACCCCACCTCATGCAACCAACATACATAAAAAAGCCCATGCACAATTGGGTTAATGGACACTCTAAAAGGTTTTATAGTAGTGGCTTCAGACTAATGCACAATTAAATTTTGTTCCACCAATCATTCTTTTTCTATTCTACTTCTCCAGAAAGGCCTTGTTCCTTGATTATCGCACTCAGTTCAGCAGATAATTCTTTTCATTCATGTTTTGTACTTCCTCCATCAAAGGAGCACATTCAAATACAGCTATTTAATCTGTCGGCCAAGCCATGAGGTTATCACTCTGCTCCGCTTCAACTCAGCTCACCTGTTCAGCACACAGCTTGGACAAACTTCGTTGGAGAATTGCAGTGAACGCATTTGAACATTTAGCGCGATAATTAATTGGCAGATTGCCCATTTCAATGCAATAGCATTCACAATCATGTATCAATCATTTTCTGATTGAGTTAGAGCAAGTCATGATGGTAGTGTGTGTCAAGAAGAATGCAGCGATTTTGGCAGCACTTTGACGCGACCAGATTTGGATGCAGAAATTATTGTTAGGATCTACCAAGCCGAGAATTAGGGGAGCAGAGCTGACGATAGGAGTATGCAGTGAAGAGAGTGAGGGGTTGGCACCCAGGTTAATTTAATCTATTATGCTCTCCTGGCTGTACTTGTTATGCTCTGGTTTTGAGGTACTGCATTTCATTCAGTGTTTGCAAATCGCTTGTAGGACGATAAAATGATGACGGCACCCAAATATTGAAATATCAAACGTTGTGCCAGATTTCTGCAGCGTTGGAAAAATCATGTTGCAGAAAGGTGAGAATGGTAGGGTTTCCTTGTGGAAAAAAATCGCAACTTTCAAATGTTCCTAAGTCATGCCGTTGCCACAGATTTTGCTTGTGGAACCTGTCTATTCTATTCTTTCCTTAAGGTTGGAGATAATGAAAATGACAGTGCAAAGATGTTTGCTAGATGCAAAGAAGTATTGTCTCAGGGACGTGCTGATCAGTTTGTTGACTTTTTAGCACATGTGTGTGGCCCGTGGAGTATGCTCTATTATCAGGTACATTTTGTTAATAGTTTTATGTTGTGTGTGAAATATGCATGTTCTGATCAGGGTGTTTTAAGTCTCGCAGTTACCCTGCTCTTCAGACATAGCCTTTCAGTTGATATCCACATAGGGTTTTTAAACAAAACTGGCCATGGAATCGTGGGAGTTCATTTGCATATTTTTATACACAGAAGAGAATTCGGAAATACTGGGAAGTTTTTTACTAGATTTAGACTGCAGATGCTTGGTTTATGATTTTATTTGGCCTGTGAAGTATGCTTGAGGATCAGTTTATGAGTGTGTCTTAGTATCATGTTCTGACATGCTGATGTTTCGTGTGTTTTAGAGAACTCATGAAGGATTTTTACCTGGTGAAGAAATTTTGCGGGAAGAAATTTTCGCGAATTTTGCAGTTTTTGGACGAAACAGTGAGATGAAATTATTTTATCTACCTCTGAAAGTGCTTGCTTGCCTGCGAAAATAGATTGCCGTGAGATTTACCCACCGTTGAACCGCGAAAATAATTCCCCAAAAAGTATAGTAAAGTTCTGCAAACCCGAAAAGTAGTGCTTTACTAAAGAATAACCTTTGAACTAAGATCAATTGTCCGTTATGGTGATAAAATTAGTTTACGATAAAATATTATTTTTATGTGATGACTTCCCTAAAATTGATGAAAAGTGTTAAGTGTGAAAATTTATTTCCCAGTATTGCTGCCCATCATTCAGCAAATATCACCGAAGCGAGTTGGGCTTCTTTTCAGGCTTCTTTTGATAAATATATTTGAAAATGTATTTAATCCCTGCAGTGATCTAAGAATGAATTCAGACTTGATTTTAGTGTTGATCACGGTCATGTTAGACTGCTGAGATCAACTTGTTTTGGGGTTGTAGTTTTCCTTTAATTCCTGCGAAATGTCCTAAAGATGTAACCGCGAAGATAAATTTCCGTGAAAATTTCTGCCCTGAAGGTATTTACACAGTATAATTTTCAGTGTATCTATGGCTCTAGTAAACGTGTCAATTTCTGATTTCAAGGCATCTTCGGGGTTGCTCTGGTTTGCAAGAGACTTTCTTGGTCGACGTAGTTTACTTTGGCATGAACCTAACCTGGATTGTGATGAAAATTTCTTCTGTTTGTCTTCAATTGCTTGTCGACGACATGGCAAGGTTAGCAGTATTGCTTTGTTGTTGGTTTCACTGATATGTCACGTGTTTACCTAAAAGTTGAGAATAAGAATACTTCAGTTTTCTGTCACTTGTTGAAAGATGTTGAATGGGGTTCACGAAATCTTTGTATTACGGCAAAAAACTCCACTGGTATGGAATTCATCTGTACAATGTTTCCAAACATTTGGTACCTGTTTGTATGCTTGCTCTCACGGCTGTTTTTATTTGTTCTTCTGGGACTTTTTGCTTTTTTGCTTTTTGTAAATTTTGTGGAAACAGGACCTAATTGATCAAGTTTTTCCAGCTCCAGTTGAGTGAGATTCATGAGCATTATGTACGAAAATAAATATAAGATATGTAGTTTGTAGAAAATAAAGAATAGAAGCAGGGGATATGTTCATTGAGCATTGAAAATATTAAAGCAGCAAGCTGGCTGCTCCCGAGGACGTATTTAGGTTTCTTGACTCTAGAGGTACAAGCTGCAATTTGTGGAATAGGGCACTTATACTGTACTTATACTTTTGTAGCAGAATTTTTGCAGGCAGAAACTCATTTGTTGAATGCTGACAACATAAAGATGGCTCAGACCGTATTTAAGTTGGGCACTTAATTCAAAAGCTTGCACTATGAATTCCAAAGAGGAACTTAATATACCAAGAGATTTTCTTATTTGTTTTCAAAGAAGTTGATGTCTAACCATTGTATTATGGTGTGTATATTTGTTTTTCAGAAATGGACAGAAGTTCCTGCTGGTAAACTTTACAAATTGGATCTGAACAAGTTCACAACATCTGACCTGTGGAACTGTTTGTCGATCTTTGGCATGCGCCTTCCTATTACTGGAATGCATTCTCAATTAGGCACATCTGAGTTTTACAAAAATACTCATCGATGCGTACTTAATGCGTTTGATACTGACTGCTCTATTGCCAGTGTTCGGAATGCTTTTGGTTTATCTCCGAAAGATAGGGAGGGTAAGTTGCGTCAAGGTCCTTGTTGTGCTTGTACCATCCATAATTCTAATGTGGGTGGACAGACCACACAACCTGCCTTTGATGATGGACATTGTTTAGAACCAGTACAAGTTGAAGATTTGGCTGGTGCCTCATTGAATGGTGAAATAAGCAACACTTGTTGGTGCGATTTCGATCTAGATGCTTCTTCGTATCATTCTGCCATTGATAGTATCCTCACTCAGTTTTATGGTGTGCTCTTGGAAGCTGTACAGAGGAGAGTGTTTACTGTACCTCGCGGAAAGACGGATCGTTGCCGCACGGTATCTGATGATGCAGAATCTCATATTGGAATATTATTTTCAGGAGGAATTGATTCAATGGTGTTAGCTGCACTGGCTGATAGGTTTGTTGATATAATTGTTAACTTTCTTTCTGTGCTTTACTGTCAAATGAATTTTCCTTCTTTTCTGGGCCATGTTGTCTTTGTTATGAGTATTGTTTTTGTTCTGATTTTGCTGGGCATGGAGCATCGTGCTTGATAGCTTGGGGCAGGTGACATATTTGTTAGATGAGGGGTATTATGTTGGTAAGAAGTGCATGGTTACTAGAATTTTTGGGGGTTTCAGTTTTCCGGTTTAATACTGAATCCTGCAGGCTTGTCCTAAATAAAACATTTGGTTAATGTGTTGCGTTCCTATTGGACTTTTATCTTGGGTGTTGCAACATGGCCTTTTTAATGAACTTGCCAAAAGGTTTTGGTGATTTCCTTTGAGTTGTATATACTTATTATATTGAGTTGGTGCATTTTTGGGCTATTTTACGAAGCTGTGATCATGTACAATCTTTTTACAACTCTGGTATGGCTGTAAAATAGTAAAGACTTGTTTACTTTACACATACCAACAGCTTGGTGAATATCAACTGCTCCCCTTGCCTCTCCATGAGGTAGTATACTAGATGGAGAGGTTTGAACTAATAGTTGTTGTTTTGTATACAAGTCTCATCAAGCGTTTGCAAATAATCATGAATGGTGCAATATGAAGAAAGTGATAGTTCTCTTTTAGATCGCATTGTTCTCCCTTATTTGTCTGCAAAATCCTTATAGTTTGATATGTTGAATTGAAATGGCTTGAAACAAAAAAGAAGGTGGTAGAATAGTCATACTCTTTTCTGAATCTATTTTGTAGCTTATTGCAGATGCACATCAGCTTGATTTTGTTATCTTCTTTTACTTTTTAGTTGTCTTCCACATGATGAATCTATCGACCTGATCAATGTTGCTTTTGAAATAAGGGAGAAACCTGGAAATGATCAGAAAAGGTCTAAAAGAGCTTCGCGGTTGAAAAGTAACGGTCAACTCACAGAACAGAAGACCGGAGATGAGAACGTGTCATTATCAATGCATGGAGAGACAAATGGATCACTGTCACAAAATGAGGATCGATTAAGAAGCTATGAAGTGCCTGATCGATTGACCGGAAGAGCAGGTGTGAAAGAATTGAATCGAGCGAGAAGGTGGAATTTCGTGGAGGTAGGTTTCTGAAGACATTTTTTCAAGTATGATTCTATTATTTTAGATAGCAATGTGCAGCAGTGTGAGGAAGGTGTTATTGTATAAACATGTCTGGCTGTTCTTATCTCCATTCATCTGCTTTACTAATTTTTGGACTCTCACTTTGGGGGAGGTGTGTCATAAAAATAAATATCTCTGTCCTTCTGCTATCCATCTGTCCTTTCGTCTATCACCGACCCCTATCCCCTGATAACCTCTGTCCTTTCGTCTGTCACCGACCCCTATCCCCCTATCTCTCGATTGATATCTCTGAAATTTGTCATGAACATGAATATCTGTGATAGCAACAGAGTGATCCAAGGGCCGTTTTTTGAAAAGAATTTTACGTTCAACTTGCAGGTGCACGTTTATGTTAAGAATAGCCATCTTTACGTTTTTTTGAAAAATATTTTAGAATCTGCTTATTTCTTCTCTGGACTCTGCATGATTCGGGAAAACTTTGCTTTTGCTTGAGTGTGAGGGTATATGTTCCAAAATGGTCTTTTTAGGGTTTTGTTTTTAAACCTTTCAAGTCATTAATTTGATTTGAAGTTAGTAGCCATTGCAGTTATATGATGGGTGGTGTTTCATATGGACAAAGATCTTTTGGGCCTTGGACGTGATCAAATTGGTTGGGGGCCACCTTTAGTATCTCATTTGTATCTTGACGCAGTCATCCATGATTTTCTGAAGCAATTTGCCCCATCTTTTGGACGAGGGATTAGATTTGAAATCCAGTGATGTGGCAGGACATTCATTTTGAGGGTGTAACTTTTTGGGAGACCAGCCGAGATGATCAAACTGATTCTTCATAGTTGTTGGGCGCACAGTTTTGACGATTTAATACCACTACTGGTGCGGTTTCTGTAGTTGCTGGGCGCACAGTTTTGACAATGTAGATGATAAATGTAGTTAAAACCAGTACACCGGCCTATTTGGAAGAGTTGAATGAGAGCTTCACCTTTTGTTCAGTGCAGAGATGGATGTGTACATTTTTATTTTTTTTTTTTTTTTGAGAGTTAGATCAACTGAGGCATGTGTTTTAACTGTTACTTTATTCGGAAAAACTTTCACGAGGTGGAAAACTTTTGCGAATCAGTAAATCTAAAAAAAATGCGAGATAAACTTTCGCGAAAAGTAGGCATTTTGCGAGTTCGTAAATTCCTAAACCTCCCTTTTCCCACCTAAAATGATCATCGACTGAGTAAACTTTCGTGAGATCGTGTCTTGGAAAAGTATTCGCGAGATAAACTCTAGCGTTGGTTCTAAACATTTTCACGAGATAAACTTTCGCGAATATGCCCAAATTCGCGAAAGTTTCTCTTGCGAAAGTTTCTCTGAATAAAGTACTTTATCCAACATGTTTTTCTGTTTTACTGATTTTTTGTTGAATTTAGCTGGTGCATAATCTTTTCTGTTGCCAGGTTGGTGTTGTCTTTAATTTATTTTTGTGTTCAATTTTTCAGGTTGATGTTTCTCTCCCGGAACTACAAGAAGCCAGGTAGAATAACCATAATGCTTGTGTTTGGGCGTCATTTCATATCAAGATGTTTATCTTGTTTTTTAATGAGTTATTATAGGCTCACTATGTGCTTATTCCACTAAGATTAGATACCAACTTGTCGCGATAGCGATGTGTAAAATTGTCATTATAGTGATCCTTACGCCCCGTTACTTTTTACGGCTTAGTTTTTCTTGTTATCTTGTTTTTCTGTTGTTGTTGTTGTTGTTGTTGTTGTTGTTCCTGATATGCAGTATTGTAGAGGTATGAGAACATAAACCACATGTCGTAGGCGCTCTTCTTCTACTTAGTTTAGAAGGCTAAGCTAACAGAAACTAATACTGCAATGCGTTCTTTTCGAATCTTTTCAACATATGGCATGTTTGGATGGTCTCTCTTCCATCACCTGAAGATGACATAAAGAAATGTTAAAAACATTCATGGGCTGAACAACTTATAGTTTTAGTCAACGTTTTGTGTTTGGATTTTTCTTTTATCCCTATTTTATAGCTGTTCATGCCTATGTTCTCAGATCTAATCGTGTAACTGATCTGGTTTACCCCCTGGAATCGGTATTGGATGATAGTATTGGCTGTGCAATTTGGTTTGCTGCCAGGGGTGAAGGGAAATGTTCCAGATTATCTGAAGATGGCGAACTTGCACTTGTAGATGATAATTACAAATCAACTGCTAAGGTATGACTTTCTGCAAGTTTTTATTACTCTGTTTGTTTTTGTCTAAGTTTGTAAAATGAACAATGGAGGCTATAAAGGAATACTTGAATATGAAACTGGAACGATGAGGTATGACAATTTTGAGTAACCAAGCATCATCTATGTCATCATTATTGTAGAAAATGTGTGTTATTGTGTCGTTGTGTTGTCAGTCCTAGTTTGAAGGGCAGCTAATATGGGCTAATGTTATTTTACTCTTTGTTTCAACATTTCAGTGCAGTGCAGTGCGGTGCTGTCCTTGTGGGGAGGACATTTCGAGGATACAAAACAAAACATCAATGTAGACTCTCTCTAATATCTATGGTGAAGTAGGAGCTAGATCTAAAAACACATTTATGCGATAAATCTCAAACTCAAGAGCGTGAGAAGAATATAGGTGTTTTGAGAGGCAGGGTCATTTTGTTGTCTGTATGTGGTTTAAAGGAAAACTCCGACCCCAAAACCAGTTGAGCTCGGCTGATAAACATGATCATGCAAATTCTTGCTATCTACTCCAAACTTGATTCTCTTGTCAGTGTGACGAGAAATAACTTTTTTCAAATATATCGCAAGAAGCCCGACCAGACGCCCACCGGCTACCGTGCACTTAGCTGCATGATGAACAGCTGAGATTGCCGGTACGCGGTTCATGCACTTCCATGACAACCAGGTAATCTATTGATATCGAGCACAAAAGATGCATTGAAGTTCTCATACGCGTCCATGATGGCAGTTTGAAATGTGGCGGGAAACAGCGAGAAGAAGCAGTTAATGGCTGCCGAAGGTCAGGCTGGTTGGCTGAGAGTGAAATGATAACCATTCAGATTTCGTTCAGACGAGTGTGTGCTATAGGAGTAAAACTCGGCATTTGTCATAGAATCGCTGTTTTATTCGACCTAGGGTCACTTAGTTTTGGGTCGGAGTTTTCCTTTAACTATTCAGAATATTTTACCGGAAACATCAGGCACAGAGTGGCTTCATGGTGATCAATAAGTGTCCACATAGTCTTCAATGACATCTTCTGTGAGTGAAAATGGATTTATTTCGGGGTAGCGTAAAATTAACGTCCCTTTATTAGCTTCCATCATCATCATTGTATCGAAGAGTTTGAATCGAATGAATGACCAGTCTCAAACATTTTACGTTCTGTGTTCAATTGGTGTTGTGATTTACTGATCAGCAGTATGAAGTTACTATTAAATGTTAGCATAGCGTCCTTAGTGCCGTGATTTACTGATCAG